>ML875215.1:6457-18800 GCA_009831015.1 Picea engelmannii
AGAGCCACGATCGGAGCCGTTCAGATCTGCACCAGCATTATCCCGTAACTCGGACCCCCCCCCCTCCGTTAAAGGCAGAATGGAGGGGGGGTCCGACTTTCATTGTGGACCATTGATTTAAGCGCCACAATCTTGGCCTTTGAAAAGTGCATGAGACATAGGTAGGGGGCGGAAAGGGTCATACGTAGGGAAAACTTAGGATAAGGGTGTTCGTATGGGTTTTCTTTTGATATTCTCATATACACCACCAAGGGGAACATCATTTCAATTGTATTTAGGCACTGGAGTCACAGGGTAACATCTTTATCAATATAGCTTCATTTTGGCAAGGGGGCAAGGCAACTAACCTACGTCCTATCCTACTGTCACAAGGCAATTAACCCAGATTAAACAGTTGGGTCAAGATTTTATTCTTTCTAGGGCTATCTGATCAGGATTAAATGGTCTGATCAGATGTATTCACTAATCCTAACCACATTGGAAATTTAAAAGAACTTGGTCATGCTTGAGAGGTATGACCAAGTCACTTGATATTTCATGGGGCTTTTTATTTCAAATCTTTTTTGCCCTCTTTTCTTTTTCTTTTCTTTTTTCTTTCTTTTTTCTTTTTCTTTTCACAAATTATTTGAAGAATGAAATATCATTTGTGAACCAAATCACCAGATATAGATAATATCCAAGTCATAAGATGATTCCCATAAATTATGGGGTGATAATAGGTGGCTCCACATGGGGATGGTGCTTTCACTGTTAAGTGCCAAGAATCCAGTTTTCCTGTCATCCTGAACCGATCTGTCTGGTAATCTTCATGTGTCTGATTTCAAGAAAGGTGTTGAAGAAAAGTGATCAGCAACTTAGGGCCTTCTCTTCGGGCTTCAACAAACTGACCGCCATCCTTCCCAAAGAAAAATGCGAGTAAAGACTGAAACTTAAAACGGTATGTACAATGGAGAGTGATTTCTTCAATTTCCTTACTGGGGAGGGATATAATGTTTCAGCATTCTGCCATTCACGGGTGCTCCTGGCAGATCTGACCCATCGGCATTGTTTAGCAAAAAGGCATTGTGTCCTCTGAAAGCCTGGATCCTGTAAGGTCCTGTCCATAGATGATCAAATTTCCCATGCTTTCCCTTGTCCTCGTTCCTGGTATCCCATCTTAACACCAGGTCTCCCAGCTCGAAATCATCCTCTTTGGTTCGTTTGTCAAAGATCTTCTTAATGTTCTCATGGATGACCTGTGTTTTGTTAAAAACATCCTCTCTAGTCTGATGTAATTGAATCATCTGATTGATTCATCTCTGGGAGTCATTTGGTTCAGCTTGCATTTCTTGAAGTAACTTCATGACAGGGACTCCTAACGAAGTTGGGAAAACAGCCTCTGTACCGTATACCAGCTGGTATGGTGACATACCAATTGACCTTTTGGTGGTGAGTCTATCTTCCCATAAAGCAAATACCAGCTTGTCATGCCATGATTTTTTATTCTCCTGCAATGTCTTCTTGATGATGTTTACTAAGGTTTTGTTCGAGGATTCCGCTAACCCATTCCCCTAAGGGTAGTAGGCTGTAGAGTGTCCCAGGACAATGTGGTAACGACTGCAAAAATCAATAAGCTTCTTCGACCAAAAAGCAACTGCATTGTCAGTGATGATCTTCCTAGGACAACCAAAACGGGACAAAATATTATTTTCAAGAAATTTAATAATAACAGCGTCAGTGGCTTGCCTGCTTGGTACAACCTCGATCCATTTGGTGAAGTAGTTAGTGGCAGTGAGAATCCACTTATGTTGGCTCGAGGATGGAGGGTGTATCTCTCCAATGAAATCAAGTCCCCATTGCTGGAATGGAGCCTCAACTGAAATTGGCTTGAGAGGTAGAGGAAGAAGCTTCCTTTTACCCTCAAACAACTGACACTGATGACAGGCAGTCACTTTCTGATGCACATCTGTAAACAGGGTGGGCCAGTAAAAACCAGCTCTGAGAATTTTGTTCGTTGTAGCTTTCCAGTTCATATGGCCGCCGCATTCACCTGAATGAAACTCCTGCAACACTTTGTCAACTTCATCTTGGAGAAAACAATTTAAAAGAATGCCAGCAGGGTCCTTCCAATATAAATTTCCTTCTAGAATACAGAACTTCAAAGCCTTCAACTTTAAAAATCTAGCTTTAGTTTTAGTCAAACCAAGGGGAGCTTGTAAATTTTGTAAAACAAAAATAAGGTCTGCATACCATGGAGAATTAAGAAAAACTTCTTTAACGTTTGGAGTCGCCATCTCCCCCTGTTCACCTGCCACGTCAAGAAAATTAATGTCCAGAACCTGAAGGTTAGATTCAACCATTAGTTTAGCAAGGCCTTGGCCTTTGATCAGTTTTGTGGGCTTAATTTCTATGTCGTATTCTAGAATAACTGCAATCCACTTTCCCCTTCTCCCGTCAGGGTTGTCTTGTGTAAGGATGTCTTTCACCACTGTGTTTGGAACATATGCTATGACGTGTGAATGAAGAATATAGACCCTGAAGTCCTTTATAGCCTTTACCAAAGCAAAAGCCTGTTTCTCCATAATGTTATAGTTCAACGCAACATCCCTGAGAGCTTTGTTGAAGAATGCTATGGGTTGTTCATATCCTTCATGGTTCTTCTGCAATAATACAACTGCTATTGTATGTTCCGAGGCGAAAGATAAAAGGTAGAAATCTTTGGTGAAATCGGGACTAATCAGAACTGGAGCTTGAGTGAGTGCCTTTTTGACTTGTTCAAACGATGACCTGGACTCAGGGTCCCATTTTATCTTAGCGTCCTTTTTTAGCATATTTGTGATGTTTCGGAGGAGTTCAGCCAGATTAGGAATGAATCTTCGAAGAAAATTGATTTGTCCTATAAATGACTGAAGTTCTTTAAGATTTCTGGGGTGTTCTATTTTTAGTATGGCCTCTATCCTGCTGGGATCGATTCTGATTCCTTCTTTAGAGATGATATGTCCCAATAGCTTGCCCTCTTCTAACCCAAAAAGACACTTCTTGGGATTCAATGAAATCCCGAACCTCCTACACTTTTCGAAAACTCATCTAAGATGCCACAAGTGTTCATCATTGGATTGGGAAAAGACTGTCACATCATCTAAATAAACGACAATAAACTTACCTGTCTCCTCCATGAAAGCGATGTCCATCTCCCTCTGGAATGTTGCTCCTGCGTTCATCAGAACAAAAGGCATCTTCACATACATGAAGGTACCCCATGGGGTGTTGAAAGCGGTCTTTTCTTGATCGTCTGGGTGAACTAAGACCTGGTTGTAGCCTGAGAAGCCATCTAACAGGGAAATTCTACTGGACCTGACCACACTTTGCAGGAGGTGATCCATCTTAGGCAAAGGGTAATTATCCTTCAAGGATGCTTTGTTTAGATTTTTGAAATCTATGCAGAGTCTGATTTCACCGGCTTTCTTGCGTGTGGGGACTAAATTAGAAACCCATTTCGAGAAACGTAATGGAACAATGATCTTGGCATCATACATTTTCTTTATCTCCTTTTCTATCAAGGGAAGCAATTTGGGATTTATCCTCCTAAGCTTCTTTCTAAACAGTTTATGGTCTTCCTTGATGGGAATCCTATGTTGTATAATGCTGGTGTCGTAGGCTTTTAAATCTTCATAGCCCCAAGCAAAAACTTCTGAATATTCTTTGAATAGTTTCATGTACTTAAGCTTTTGCTCTGGGGGTAAAAACTTGGACAGTTTGACCATCCCAAGCTTCTCGTCAGTTCCTATATTACAGTCCTCCACCTCTTGCCCATGGGCTTCTATTTTAGGCTTCTTAGCTACGTCATCATTGTCAAACAGATCCTCTAAAGGGACAAGGCCTCTTGGTAAGACATTGCTTTTCAGCTGTAAAACATTGGCATCCACTTCATCATCCCCTAACTCTCCTGAGTCTGGAGTCTCTACCGAATCTACTGTATTTACAATATTAGCACTATCTATTTCAAATTCAGAGTTATTTACATCCTCATTTTCATTTTCTAGATCTATGTTTGTACATTCAAATTCTTTCTTACATTGTAGAAAATCCTCTATTTGATCGTCATTTCCAAACACTTGCCAGTACCTGATATTATCGGGCACTTTCGGTCTGCATCTCACTTCCACAGTGTATGGGCGAGTTTGTTGGAAAGGGATCTTACAGGAAGTAGCCGATGTAGCTAGTCCGTCGGCCAGAATATTCTGTCCTCTCGGCATTACCTGCAAGTCAACCTCGTTAAAGCATTTCAAAGCATCGAGAGCCGCATTCCTGTATGCTCTAAGACGTGGATGCTTAGCGACATATTCCCCTTTAATTTGTTTAATAATCAATTCAGAATCACCCCTTACCATTATTTGCTTGGCACCAACTTTTTTCAGAAGCTTCAGACCTAGCATTAAAGCTTCATACTCAGCGACGTTGTTAGTGCAGTGGAAATTTAACTTATAAGAGTGATTTTCTGAGTACCTTTTCCGATGATTATGCAACCAGACACCAGCCCCTGCCCCTTCTTTACTCACAGCTCCATCGAAATCCATACTCCAGAAATCGGCAGGAAAATCTTCCATGATTTCATTTTCTATCTTGGTTGCGTCACCGCTTTCTGGACCTTCATCTTGACCAGCTACGTTTTCCATTAGCTGATTATCCTTTTCTTCAGTAGCCTCATCATTGTACAGGATGAAAGAATCTAAATCTGAATGGGCAGAGTAAAGGGGATAATTATGAGGTTTGTCTTGACTGCTGACCATATATTTCATCAGAGTTTCTCTATATAACCTCCTCTGTTGTCCGAACACTGGAACAGTGGCATAAGACATATCCAGCTGCAAAGTTCCTTTCAGCTTAGCGCCCCAAGATTGGGACAGTAACATACCATACTTTGGTGGGATGTCTGCTACTACCACGTCCATTACCATACTTTTCGAAGGGATCTGGACCAGAGTGATGCACAAATCTTTAATTAAACCAATACATTTGACTTTGCTAGAGTCAAAAGAGTGGAGGTCTTTGTAAGGCCTGGTGACTTCCAATCCCAGTTTTTCCATTACAGCCTTGGGCATTAAATTATGTGAGGCACCTGAGTCCAACATGGCATTATTCAGTATTAAATCATGTATATTCAAATTGATATAAAAGGGAGCTACATCACCGGTATCGTCTCATCCATCCACTGCCGGTCCGAAAAGGAGTTCAGGACGATCGTCAGCGAGGTTCACGGTGTCTGAGTGAGTCGTCGATCCGACGGCCAAGGCTTGGGTGCCTATGTCAGGTTCAATGGCTAGAGCTTTTAGTACCTGTGAACGATAACCGCCTCGACTTATCAACTCCGTCAGTGGAACAAGAATTTTAATTTTGGCCAATTCTGTTTCTAGGCTAAAAGGCGCAGAAATCCAGGTCTGAGTCGTCAACTCTGGTTGGTCCATATCCCTCCAGTCAGAAGTACTAGGCAGGTTTATGAGTGAAACTTCGGGCTGCACTGGTCTTTTCAATATGGTAACATTTTTCCTCAACGGAGTATCAGCTTTACCCTTCTCCGAAGACTTTCTAGCAGTGGTCTCCTTGGGGGCTTTTTGAGTCTCTGCCCCCTTCTGCGTTGCGGTTGTCCCTCTTGGAAAATTTCCTTCCGTCTTCTTACTCCGCAGGTTGTACTGCCGGTGCACTTCCAGAATGTCATCCTCCCAGGTTGGTTGCCCCGCACTCTCGGTTTCTCCACTCACCTTTGTTTGATTTAGCAGGAATAGTTCTTGCTCTTCTTGAGTAAGGAAAATGGCCTCATTGTCGTGTATTCCCATGAGATTTATATGAGTGTCTTCCAACTCTTCTATTACTTCCTCTCCATCATCAGCATAGTTTTCCTGTAGGGGAGGTCTAATTGGTGGATCCGGACCTCTTTGTTCTCTTTGATCCCTAAGATCTCATTGATCCCTTGGGTCCCTGGGATCCCTTTGCCTGATTTGAGGAGGGTTTCTTCTGAAATTGGGGTTTCGAATCTGGGGAGTCGGTGTGTTGTCCCTTGGAGGGTTCCTGTCAGATAAAATCATTTTTTCCATCATGAACTCCACGTTTCGGGATAAATAATCTAGCTTGGACTCTGTGATCGACGTGGAGGGTTCTTCTCTGATAGTGACTCTTCTTTTTGACCTTTGCCGGGCCCGTTTTGCTAACAGATTTGCTTCCACGCTAATGGCACATCTCTGCATGTCTTCGAGGGTGGAAGCATTTCTTTCTCTCAACTGATAAGACATGTCAGCATCAAATCCATCAGGAAATTTAATTAACGCCAAACCCGGTGGAGGTTTGATTTCATTAGGGATCGCGTTATATAAGTTGTTGAAACGGGTGCAATAGTCTTGGACCATCTCACCTTGATTCCTCTTAATGTTTTCGTACTCGGACAGTATCTGGAGGGGGTTTTTCTTCACCTCCCATCTGTCGAGGAAACTTCTTTGGAATGCGACAAGGTCAGGGATTGATGCTGCGGGTATGGCTTTGAACCACTTTTTAGTGTCCCCCGTCAGACTCTGGGCGAAAAGTCTCATTTGAACGTCAATCTCGTCAACTTCTTGTAAATCCAAGTAGTCGTTCATTTTATCCACATGTTGTTGGGCGCTTAACGTTCCTTTTGCATCAAACTATGGCAGTCTTGTCTGGTAGTCTTGGGGCATGGCATGCAGTGGCGCTGCCAGCACCAGAGGGGCATAACGAGCTGCCATGATGGGCGGAGGAGGTGGTAAGATGGCCTGGATGGCAGGGGGGGTATTGAATGAAGACGAGAGTGATGAAGAACTGTGTGGTGCTAAGGCGTTGATTCCCAGTTTAGTCGTAGGAGATGAGGCTTCGGGAGTTCAGGGTTGCAACACGGATGGGTCCAAAACGAGCTTAGATGCGAAGGTTTCAGACCGTGTCCTACCAAGGTTTCGCAGCAGAAAAGGCTCAAGATCAAGGTTAGGTAAGCTATCAAGTTTTCCGGAAAAGGAAAAAGGTTGGCTCTTTGGAGTACTGCTCGCCGAACTGGAGATGAAATCCTTTCGCCTCAATAATTTTTCGGGGTTATCTAAGGCAGCAGAAAGTTTTGGGTTTGGATGAGCTCGCGTATGGATTTTCTTGGGAGCCAGAACTCTTTTTGGGTTTTAATATATATATTTTTATTTTATTTTATTTTGAAAGCAAACTAGGGAAGGTTCCTACGTCGACGTCGCCTAGCTTCCAATTGTTCCTGAATAGCTATGTCACGTTCGATTGCTGCCCACGAACGTTCAAGCTCTTCCCGGTTATTGGCCGTTCGGAGGATTAAATCAAGTAGGTTTGACGCAATGTGCGTTTGATTCGCTAGTCCAGGCTCGATATTAGGTTGTACTGCTGCCGGGACGATCATAGAGGGACACAAGTAACAGGAAAGATACCAGAATTAATATATACAGAATTAATCAACCTCTAAATATCACTTTCTTCTCAAAATCAAACTTTCTTTATGGGAAAAGGTCGCGATATTGTAAGTTTTAGTTCATCTCCCCAGTGGAGTCGCCATTTATGTTATCACTCTGTAAATTTCCTAGAGGTTGAAAAAAGAGGAAATCTGCAAAGGTAACCTTAACCAACCGCTTTTAGAGCTGGAGACTAGCCCTTCCAGCTCCAGAGAGGGATCTCTCTGTATGATTTAGCTTTGTTTACTTTTAGGTTTTAGGCTAGTTAAAGAAATCATTGGTTTGTTTTGTTGTAAAAGGTTTTTTAAAGTTGGTTGAAACAAATTACACATCCATTGGGCTATGGGGTCTATACTTAATAAAATCCGAGATGCAACCAGAAACACTGAAGAAATCTTTCACAAGGCGAGATAACAAGCTTACTGGATCTTTAATAAATTAAGTGATGGACGGAAGACAGATTAGAGAAATAAATCCAATTAACAAGCACTTAAGAATCTCTTAACTGAAGATATTTAGAAGATGAACATTAAAATCTACAGAATCAGAGACAGGGTATCAGTGATAAATCCTGTAACGTAACGCTATTCATATAGATTAGTTATAGAAAGACAAGATGATCACAAAGCACGAAAACATATAACTAAGAATATCACATCACCAGTGAAACATGCGCAGGAATCCTGTGAAAAGCTTCTTCTTTATTAATGGTGGATCACGTCAAAAATGTTACAGCTTGATGACAACCGGGTGTGCAAATCAACAACCCTCAATACCTTGAAATAAGAAGTATTTGTAAGTCAAAATACATATGATCCTGTCACAACTGATCAGGACGTGGTCCTACTATTATTAGCATAACTAACTCAACTAATCAAAAACCGTTTGGTGATTCATCACAACTGTTGGCTGAATTTATGGGTAGGCCATTGGTGAGGTGCCTCCGCAACCTCGGCTGACAGGACAACTGACTGGAACTGACAGCTCATCTACTAGTCTAGTAGGTCGCACAGCTCCTCCCATCGGGTATGAGTTGGAACTGTCACTTTGAGCAATCTCCGGTACACTTCGTCCATGTCTGTGTATTTCACGAATGTAGGCTTGACGACGAAAATGTGCTTAATTTCATGCTGGATCTCAATATCCAAGTGCAGTGCCTCCATGAACGCTCTACTTGTGATGTTGGACTGTATTCCTGTGAATTTGGAACTGTCTTTAGATATTTCTGTCAGCCTTTTCTTGTAGTCAGGGAGCATCATTAATTTATCGTTGATGACTTTCATGCTAGGCAAGCCTTTCCTCTGCAGAGTGTCTATCTTGTGGAAAAACATTTTCACTCCCTGATCCATTACTTGGATTTTCTCCTCGAGATGAAGCATGAGGCTTCTCTTGGTCAGAACTCGTTTCACCTCCAAGATAGTTTCAGTCCTGTCCTCGATCTTCAATTCTTCTAGCTCCTCCCTGGTCTTTGAATTGAGGAACCTTATGATGTCATTGGCTTGTACAGGCATGTTACCCAGCTCCGTTTTGATTTTTTCCACTGCCTGTTTTCTCCTCTCGAGCAACTCGTTCTGTTCGAACATGATCTGAACCATTGGCCAGATCTCATTGAAGGACTTAGAGATATCAGTCCACACAAGTTCTTTAACTTCAACCAATGTTTTCCCGGCCAATGTCTGTTTCTGTAGCTGCTGCAGCTCTTTCCTTATCTGCTCGTTCACCTGCTTTTCCTTTGACAGACTAGTCTGAAAGGAAGTCTTCAGCTCCTGGAGATTTTCCAATTCTTTCTTAAGTCTGCTGATCTTAGACTCCTGCAAATTCATTCTCTCCATAGACTTGGCCAGGTCTATGGTGCCTTCTGGTAACTGCTCTGTAGTTGCGGACGGAACTGTCGTCATTGTCGCTGTGGTTGTGCTTAATCCTGCGATGGGGATAGCGCTTAAGGTGATGCCTTCTACTGTCTTTGTCTGTTCTTTTTCCTTTAAAAGCTTTTCCATCTCGACCTCCATCTCCCTTAACTGCGCACTCTGTTCCATGAGTAATCTTAGCATCTCATCCTTTTCGCCTTCTCTTTCTGCTATTTCTTTAGTCTGTGGATCCTCTGTGGGAGGAAGCTTTAGCTGCTTTCTCAGTGCGATGATGTCAGAGTTCTTCTTTTTGATCATTTCTTCGGAAGCCTTGACATTCGCCGGGTCATAGCCGATCTTGAGGACCAACTCCTCGAGAGTCTTTATCTTGCTGTCTTTCGCGAAGGAAGACATCTTCTCTAGCTTCAGTTGGGCCTGGGCATTGCTCAACGCTGTCCGATACTTTGCCGCAAAAGTTGCAACTCGGGCTAAAGTGTGGGAAATCATTTCCCCAGTTTGCTTATGCATATCCATTTGATCTGCTGGATGCACATCTTTGGCTTGGAATTCAAACGTGGCCCTCCTGTAATCTGATATAACCTTGGGATCTAGCACTAGTGCATGGAGGTACACCATATGCATCTTGCCCCTTTCTGTATCGAATGCCGAGAGTAACCTGTGCTGGGCTGTGGAGGACTGTTTTTGAAATTGCGCGTAAGAGCTGCTGGTGAGCGACTGGTTCCTCTTCTTGATCATGTCATATTTTTCAAAAATGCCCAACTTGGGCCCAGTCTCGCTTGGTGGAGTACCCAAAGGAGAATCCCTGGTCTTTACTATTACTTCTTTTAGCTGACTAGAGCCAAAAGATGAAGTGAATTGCTTGGTCCCTGTAGAGGTCACTGTGGTGGTCACCGTGGTGGCTTCCGCTGTTGTGCCGATCGTTGAAGAGGTCTTATGCTTTTTAGAATGAATTTGAAATTCCTCTGTAGATACCTCTGTCACAGGAGGAGATGACTCCTGTCCGGGCCTCTTTTCCTTGAGGGTCTGAGGTGTGGTGGCGGGGAGCGCACTTGTTGAGGGCCCCTGGTGTTCTGTCTTGACAACAGGTTCCACATCCTCCAATGTATTAGGCTCCCACTCAGTTTGATTGGCAAAATTTTCGATTTCGGGCCTGGGCTCATGTACATATTGGCCCATCTTATTTCTAAGTCTCATATCAGAAATGATTCCATGGGGATCGTAATGCCAGGCGAAACTAGTTAGAAATTTCATTTCCTTCAATTGTTTGTCGGCTTCGTCACCAACGCCTCTATTATTGCAGATAAAAGGACCTATCTGCCCTTTGAGCCGCAACTGTTGCTTCTTTTTGAAGGAGACAAAGTGAATATCATCAAAATTCATACTTTTCCTAATGTATTCTAGTGTGAAAACTCTTACCGGTATATATCTTGGAAGCTTGTATGGTGCCAGCTCGCACCCATAGACTCGGATTTCGGAGTGGTTCTGGTACAAGTACCAATCTCCCGTCTTTACACTTTCTGAGAGATGCAGAACTCTACGGACTTCTTCGTTTACTCGTGGCTCAGGCACGCCACTCAACATATTTACCACAAGGTGGTAAAACTGGTCAATAAATGCGGTGAAATCATACTCGACCGAATTTCGCTTTAGAAGGGATGTCCACGCTGTGACCGGCTGTGGCTTCCCATCATAGTCCATCTTCTGCATGGAGAAGTTGAACCTGTCTACTTGAAAGTATAAGAACATGTTGGCCAGGATGGATGAATACCTGAACATGCCTTCAGTGGGGAAATTCATGAATTGCTCATGGATGTTATTTTCCAAGAAAGTGTTGTAATCTAATTGAGTGGTCGGTCATTCGTCGTTTGAAAAGATGGATAGGAAACCCATGATGGGTTCGTCCACCCACTGGTCAGAAAAGTATCCAAGAAGAGCACACACAGCTGAAATAATCTGGTTCCCTTTGATGGAAAATATGGAAGAAGGATAAGGGGGATTGGTGGTCGGGATTGGAGAGGAAGGGGGAGAAAATAGCTCGAACATCTGAGCCCTTTGCGGGAAGGTCATCTTCTGGTAGAGCTCGGTGAGGATTTCCAGGCTGAATGGGGTTACTGACTCCGGGCGAGCTATCTGCAGCATTTGGTCGATGTCCTCTGGTGTAATGAAGAAGAGGACGTCTCCCAGGGAGGCAACAATGGCTTTCTATTCGGGGACATAATGAGCCTGGCACTTGAGTGCGAACTCTGGAAAATGGTGGACTTGGGGGAAAAGATATAGGGGTAGATTGGACTCCCAGAGCCCAATCTCGTCACTCTGATCTACGAAAACTTCTCGCAGCCATGACTGCAGATCAGAGAAATCAAAGCTGCATACTGTGTCCTCTATCAAGCGGTCCTTGTCTACCAGAGGGATTTTATCAAGATCGACCAGAGGAGGGACGAACGGGTTCTCCTCCTCTTCAGTTGACCTCATTTTAGATGCCATCTCTGCGACTGTACCTGCAACAAATAGCGTTAGTGGGCTCTACTGGTGGTGGAGGGAAAATGACGGGGAAGCAATGGAAAAGGATGGATAGGTTCTCTGGTGCGAGGGTTGGTTTCTGGCACGAGGGATGAATAACGAGTGAAAATGGGCATTACGGTGTTTTTTATTCAAAACTGGGTCAGTCGGACGTGGGAAAACGGTCAGCATGACAACGGGTGTTTTATCCGGTCATTAATGTATAATGGGCTACTTGGGGTGACATGGTAGGTGACGGTGAACAACATATACGGATGACTGACGTGGAGGTTTGTGATTGGGGGTGAAGTTGCCAGGGGGGCTGCTCATGAGTGAAGGGTGTTATGGCGCTGACACCATGGGCTGGCAGTAGTAATGGGATGGGACTTCAGACCCAGATGCGAGTGGGACAAGTGGGCTCAGTGGAGGGTGACGTCCAGGGGAGACGAAGTGTCAGAAATCATGTGGAGGATGGGACTCGTGAACCAATAGGGCGACGACACATGTCACATGGGGCCTGTTGTGAGGAAG
>ML875219.1:6045-18735 GCA_009831015.1 Picea engelmannii
TTTGAATTATAATACACTCATCACTTCACTTTATTATTTACCTTTTAAAATCTCTTAAACCACTTTGATTACTTTGACCTTTTGGGGCTTCTAGATGACATATGAGGGTCCTTCATCTTCGTAAGGCCATAAATCTCAAACCAGGAGGAGTTATGTGACATTCTACATACCACCAGAAATGGCATGACAAGCACTATCCATCTAGGATAGTTTCACCAACAATTTCCTTCATCTTCATCTCATTATTCCTCATACAAGCATGGGTCCTCCAACCTTTATTCTAGGATAACTCAATCCGTAAAGTGACTTCCCGTGAGGGCTTTCACCATAAGGGGACCACTGTGGAGTTAATCCGTTTGTACACCTTATCAATCATGATAAGACAATAATGAGAGCATGGTTCCTCCAACCATTCTTCTAGGATAACTCAATCCGCAAAGCGTCTTCCCGTGAGGGATTTCACCATAAGGGGACCACTTTAGAGTTCATCCATTTGTGCACCTTATCAATCATGATAAGACAATAATGAGTCATCTATACATTTTTCCAACAATACATCATATACCAATGGAACCACATCGATCCATCTTCATCATCTATCAATGACAACTCATTGATCCATCTTCATCTATGCATTCTCATCAAGGACAATACATATTATATTACATAAATCATCAATCAATCAATCCTTTGAAATCAATCAATCACTTAACATCAATCAATCAAACCATTGGCACCAATGACAACATGATCCAACAACAGGAAACCAGTTTTTTGGACAGGAAGGGAACACTTGAACATTTGGATAATTACATTGTGATAAGAATTTTTGGCTCCACAGAAAAACCTGCTCTCCTTCCATGTCACATTATGGAAAAAATGTTTGTTGCAGAAGTAGCACGACAATACAACTACTGGTTGTAGTTATTGCAAAAGAAGAAAAAAAAACAGTTCATTCCTCTGCCTTGGAAAGTAGGGGAGTTCGTATTGAAAAATGTCAACAAAATTAACGAATTTGTTGCGCATTCTAGCATCTACAACCTGAGATATGCTGAAAGAATAAGAGGATTTGACCTCGATAATATTTTTTGACAACATTTACAAACACTTGGCCTGGGCGAATGTTTTTTCAAAAAACACCTGCCCGAAAACAGAGACATTGGCGGCAACACTCCTGCTTATGATGTCGATGACCTAGACACAGTGCAAAGTTGCACAAAATTGTACACACAACAGTGGAAAGGCCCTGGTGACAAGAGTGTTCAATCGACAAATAGCACTCAAAAAAGTACGACATCCCAGAGCATCGCTCCAACGGCCCACCACAACAACAAAGAAACTCAAAGTTCTTCAAACGGAGAAGGAGATAACAACCCTCCTCACTCTAAAATTGATAGTTCTCAGAAGCTTCCAATAGAGAAGAAGAGAAAAAAAAATGTGGGATAGGTGGAAGAGCCAAAAATTCAGAGTGAGAAAATGGAACTTGACAGTGATATGGATAGCATGCCACGCTACCTTGATCAGCCCAGAGATGCCATCCAGCATAGCCATCCAATGGACATATCTGATACCGAAAATTTTGATGAAGATGAATCCTTCGTGTTCCAGAGCATTGTTTTTGACAGCCAGTCCAAAAATTGATAATTGAGAAAAAAAGATGTAAAAACTAAGAAAAGAAAATACCGTTCAGAGGTTGACCTTTCCAACATGCAACCATCCCAAATATGTCAACTTCACAACATGAGCGGAGATGCACTTCATGATTCCATTGGAGGCATCGAGGCCGAGAATGCTAGACTAAAGGATCGAGTCAAGGAATTGGAAGAGGCTTTGATTCATATGTCATTGTTTGTCAATCCTTTGGCAATAGCCATGCCTTCCACCCCTGCAGCCAACTTAAAAGCATCCTCCAGCCTCCTCACATCCTGTAGAGGATATGGACAATAATATCAAGAAAAGAATGGAATTGGTTACAGAGGCGTGGAAAACATAACAAACCATCACTTCCCTTGGAACTAGGGCACATAGTTTTCTCAAACAATTGCAGGCGGAGTTAAAAGATGAAGAAAATTTCTATTTAAATACAGTCCTTCCTTTTGGCACCATTGTCAACAATATGACAGAAACAAAAAGAAGAAAACATGATCTTCCATACAAAAACCAGATCGGTCAATTAAATGCATGTTGGAAAGAAAAAGTGAAGAACCTCCATCTCATTGTTCAGTCATGTGAACAAGCCATATCAAAGAAAGATAAATTATTCACAAGGCTATCAAGAATAAACTTAGCCGAAAATACCAACGACTTCCAAGACCCCGACTTAATCGCAAACTCCTTGCCCTTAACTAGGCAAGAGTTCAATAAACAATTTCATATGTTTAAGGCGTTGTCTCTGAAATTTTTTTACAACATCCTTGAATATGATCAAGCTCACGTCGATGACTATCTAGTCGACTATTCAGTACATAATGACGAAATTCATCAAGCTCTGTGTAATCTTTCTATCGACTTCTGGGAATTAGAAAATGATCTTTTCAACATAAAAATACGGAATGAGATCAATGTCGCCCCAATGAGAAGCTACATTGAAGAATGGATTGAAAGGGAATTGAATCAGGTCACCAAAGAAGGACAAAAAGACGTTGCCAGGATTCCAATAGTCGTCGATGACATCAATGAAATGACATCCATAAGCAAATAGCCAAAGGGATCATATGTTGATTAAGATTAGTTGTATTGAGGTCAACCCTTGAAGAAATTATGGTACCACAAAGGTTTGGGTAATGGACCCAAGTTTGTTTGATATAAAGATGAATCATTATTGTCTTGTCATGGTTGATAATAAGTACATATGGATGAAATCCAAAGTGGTCCCCTTATGGTGAAATCCCTCACGGGAAGACGCTTTGCGGATTGAGTTATCCTAGAAGTACGGTTAGAGAACCCATGCTTATTTGTGGAATAATGAGATGCAAGTCAGTGAATTTTTAAGTGAAACTATCCTATATGGATATTTCTTGTCATACCATTTCCGGTGGTATGTGGAACGTCACATAACTCCTCACGGTTAGAGAGATATGGCCATGAGAAGTTGTAGAACCCAGGTTTGGGTAATGGACCCAAGTTTGTTTGATGGATAACGGTATGAGTTTTGAAATATTTTCAGGTAATACTATTATATATGGATAGTACATGTCATTCCATCTCTGGTGGTATGTGGAATTTCACATAAGTCCTCACGGTTTGAGAGTTATGGCCTTACGAAGTTGGAGGACCCTCATATGTCATCTAGAAGCCCCAAAAGGTCAAAGTAGTCAAAGTGGTTTAAGAGATTTTAAAAGGTAAATAATAACGTAAAGTGATGAGTGTACTATAAATCAAAGTGAATACAAAATAAATTATTTAAATAATAAATTTAATGGAGAAATTAGAAGTGGGTTAACCCTAAAATAAGGAAAGTGGGCAAAGTGACCTAGAAGATGTTTTTAAGGAAGCTACTTGGAGAGTATAAATAAGAGGAAAGGCTCTCTCATTTTAGACACACTTGAGCATATTGAATACCTATAGGTGTCTGAGGTAACCAAAGGATATCTAAGCCGAATTTATGAGGAAAGTGAGGAAAAGAAGGTCAGAATTCAAGGAAGGATAAATTCTTTTGATGGTGTTTTCTAAGGTATGTTTTTTTTCAGGTCATCTCACCATTTTCGCAATACATTTTCTTATAGAATGATTCAGACCATGAAATTTATAATCCATTGAGGAAACATATCCAAGTATCCATGGTAAAAAATTCAGCTTGTGGGTCTTTGTATTTTTTGAGTTACACTTCATGGAAAATAGGGTTTGTGACTAGTCCTGAAACTAGTCAAAAACAGGTGTTTCAGGTAAAAACATCATAAATTCTTCATAACAGATACAAATTCAGTAAGAATAGATTTTTTTATTAGATTACATTTTGTAGTATGGTGTGTAACATTTTCATATCAATTCAACAAATATTCTATGTGGGGCATGCTCTACAAGGTCGCTATCTAGAATAAGCCAGAATTCAGCAAGGTGTGCCATTTTTTCCATAAATCCTTTTCTGAGAGGTTCCAAGTAGTGAAACCAGGAAGAATTGCATAAAACAAACTGAATAACATTGTATATCAATTTCTTATCTTTATTCATTAGAGGTACAAAGTCATGATTATTTCAAGTTAGGGTTGTTGACTAATCCAAAACTAGTCTTGTGAGACTAAAGAAACGTTTGATGAAAATGCTAGTCTCTTGTTGTTAAATTTAAGGAAGGTTTGTAGGTATGTGATCATATACACCAGGTCTATTATAGAGTTACAAATCATATTTGGATGATGAAATTGATGAGGGATTTTGGTTGAGGTACAAGTTGGGTACATGGTTGAGACAAGTAGTTGATGAGTTGGCAAATACATGAGGTGTATAGTTGATGATGTTGGTACATATTGATGAGTCATAGTTGATGAGTACTTGACACATGATTGGTACATACTTGGTACATGGTTGGTTTCACTTTTTTATGGTACAGGTTGATTACAGATTGTTTGGTATAGGTTGGTGCATGGTTGATGCACTTGTTTATGGTACAGGTTGAGGTACAGGTTGATGCATGGTTGATGCATGGTTCAGGTTAGTGGTACAGGTTGATTGTTATAGGTTTATAGCCATATATCTCACAGTGATAGTGTGATAGTGGTTCCATCATTCTACTTCTACTTCAAGGCGGTTGGACGAGGAAAGGACAGGTGGTTGTAGCCACCTTTCAGTTGTAGCTGGAGAACAAAGGGGGTTGTAGCTTCCTTCTGGTTGTAGCCAGAGAATTGGGGAGTTGGAGCTTCCCCCAGGTTGTAGCTTGAGAAACTACGGGGTTGGATCCTCCTTCTAGTTGCAGCTAGAAAACAAAGGAAGTTGGTGCTTCCAATGAATGTAATTCTTCAAGACATATAAGATAAAGCATTCGATGGTTTTCTCCCGATTTGAGTTTCCATGTAAAAAACTGGTGTATTGTGTATGTGTGGACAATAATTCTACATTGATATAACACTTGGATTATTTGGAGAAAAAGGATTATAATTACACTATTACTGATTCACCCCCCCTCTCAGTAATCCAACAATTGGTATCAGAGAAGGTTCCTTCAGAAATCAGTTTAACCACTGAAAGGTAGATCATGGAGAGTACCAACTCATATAAATATGGAATACCACACTTTGATAGACAAAAGTATGTTTTTTGGAGCATAAGGATGAAGACATATATACAAGCACAGGGATTTGAAATTTGACAATCAATTGTAGATGGATACACAGTACCAGCAGTTCCACCAACAAATAACAATGCAGTGAAACTTGGTCAGAATAATTCCAAAGCTACAAATGCACTTTTGAATGGTCTCAATGAAACAGTATTCACCAAAGTTGCACATTGTAAATCTGCCAAAGAGATTTGGGACAAGCTTCGAAATATTTATGAAGGAGATACAAAAGTCAAAGCAACAAAACTTCAAACTTACAGAGGTCAGTTCAAACAACTAAAAGTGAAGGAAGATGAGAATATTGCAGCCTATTTATTAAGATTTGACGAAACAGTGAATGCAATCATAGGATTGCGAGAAGAAATCGAAGAATCTGTAATTGTTCAAAAGGTACTAAGATCTCTTCCTATGATATTCAACCCTAAGATATCAACACTAAAAGAAAGATCGGATATGAACACAATAAGTATGGACAAACTACATGGAATCTTCATAGCATATGAAATGAGAACTGAACAGGAAAATCCAGATGTAAAAGAAGCAGCCTTCAAAGCATCCAAAAGATCAAAGAAAAAGAAAAAGGAACAATAAGAATATAGCAGCAGCAGTGACGTCTCGGAAGATGATGAAGAAGTGGCCAACTTCGTGAAAAGACTGCACAAGGGAACCAATGGTAGGTATAGAGGTAAGATTCCTTTAATTTGTTTTAATTGTGATGGTATTGGTCATTTTGCTAACAAATGTCGTCATAAGAAAAAGAGAAATTATGAAGGTTACTCAAAAGGAAAACACACATATAAAGGCAAAAGAACTATAAAGAAATATTTCAAGAAAAGTGTATCCATCAAAGAAGACATCTCATCATCAGATGAAGATGAAATCAGTGACAGTGAGACATGAAGAGTTATATTCATGGTAGTAAAATATTCTGACAAAGAAGACTCCGAAGAAGAATATGAAGAATCCGAAGAAGGATATGAAGAAGTCGAAGACGAAATTGAAGAGGCGGAAGTTGACTATCGAGAAGAATTAATGTGTTCCATAGAAGTTATCAAAAGAGAAAAGAAGAAAAACAAGAAACTACAAGCAGAACTAGACAAGAAAAAGGACACTTGAGAACTAGAAAAAATGATCACAAGATTGAAGTTTCAAATAGAAGAAGATAAAAGAATTGAAGAAGCATTCAAATAACAACTAGAAGAAAAGGACAAGATCATTGGAAACTTGGAAGCAGAGATTGCCACACTAAGAAAGGATATTCAAAAGAAAAATATGCAGAATAGCTCAAAAGTTCTGGATGACATTATCAGCAGTCAAAATTCTCATTTTGACAAGTCTGGACTTGGATACAATCAAACAGAAAAGGGATCAAGATCCAAAACAACAAAGAAACAAATCCAAAAAGTTATGCAGAAACAATCAAAGGGGATAGGAAGATGTACAAGGAAGATTACAGGGACACTCCTCCACCGAGAAGATTCAGATTTCAGAATCAACAACAAACAGATAGGCCTCAAGAAGAAGAATGATTCATAAGAGCACCTTCTTTCAGAAAATTTTCAACTCCCAGGTATCAAACTATATTTTTTGGTTTATATTATGCATGTAATAATTTTGGACATAAAGTTGTGAATTGTAGAGCTAACAATAGGAACAATAACAACTTTGAGAGTCATACACAAAGGGGTTACTCAAGAAGACCTAGTGAAACACAAAGAAGAAGTTACAAAAGGTTTGAATCTTTGAGCACTAAAGTGGAATGTTACAAATGTAACAATTTTGGACACGTGGCCAAAAATTGTAGAATGGCAGTCCCTCTTAAAGAACCTCAATAGAATAACAACAGTCATAGACAAGAACCTCAGAAAACGACATGGATAAGAAAGAAAGATCAGTATAGCAATGAAGAATGCATAGTCGCTCTACAAGCTAAGGAGAAGAAACACGGTTGGTATGTTGACAGTGGGTATTCAAAACACATGACAGGTGATAGAGACAAATTTCTTACATTGCGAAAGGAAAGAAATGGATCAGTGTCCTTCGGAAATGATAATTCAGCCAAAATCATTGGAGAAGGCACAGTCTAAATTGGGAACAAGAATAAAAAGGCACAAAATGTTCTACTGGTAGAAGATATGAAACCTAATCTTCTAAGTGTGAGTCAAATGTGTGACCAAGGTCATAAAGTTACTTTCGATTCACAAAAGTGTGAGATAAGAAGAGAAGGTTCAAGGAAATTGGTCGGTACAGCTGCAAGAACTTCAAACAACATATATGTGTTAAGTGAAATTGGAAATGAAAAGTCTTGTCTAGGAAAGGAAAGGAAGATGAAAGTTGGCTATGGCATAGAAGAACGGGTCACGTGCATTTTGATAACCTTGTCAAAGTCAGCAAAAGAGAAGCAGTCAGATAAATTCCCCAGATAACAAAACCAACCAACACTTTTTGCAAGCATTGTCAACAAGGAAAGCAAACAAAGACCAAGTTCAAATCAAAGGAATATTCAACAACAAGACCACTGGAAATTGTGCATACTAATCTAGTTGGACCAACTAAAACAAAGGCTTAAAAGGTGAGAGATACTTTATGTTATTAGTTGATGCTTATACAAGAATAATTGCAGTTTGTTTTCTCAAGAACAAGTCAGAAGCTTTTGAAAACTTCAAGATCTACAAAGAAATGGTTGAAAATGAGATGGATTCAAGAATCAAATGCTTGAGATTTGATAATGGAGGAGAGTTCACTTCAAAGGAATTTATGGACTACTGCAGTAGTCATGGAATAAAAAGGAAATTATTCGTTGCTAGGACACCTCAACAGAATGGAGTTGTTGAAAGAAAGAACAAGACAGTATAGGAAATGGCTCGAACAATGCTAATGGATTCCAAATTGACAGATATATTTTGGACATAGGCAGTGCATACAACAATTCACATTCAAAACAGAGTAATGCTCATAAACAACACTGATAAAACTCCCTATGAGCTATGGAAAGGAAGACCAGAAAATGTGAAGCACTTCAGAGTTTTTGGAAGCAAATGCTACATCAAAAGAGAAGATGGAAGAATGGGAAAGTTTGACTCTCGTGTGGAAAAAGGAGTACTTGTTGGTTACTCAAGTACAAGGAAAACATACAAGTGTTACAATCTAAGATTGAACAAAGTTGTGGAAAGCATCAACGTAACAATTGATGAAACAGGCAGACCAGAATCAAAGGAAGAAGAAAACAAATCAATGGAACAAATTTTCGAAGAAGAAAAAGAAAAAGATGAAGTAGAAGAGGAAGATGAAGAGAATCCAACAAAAACAAAAGACCAAGTTCAGCAAGTATCTCCAAAGACAACCTAGCAAACAAGTACAAAAGAATCATCCTTCAGATCAGATTATTGGAAACAAAGATGCAGGAGTTGAGACTAGAAGAAAAATATGTTCACCGGAACAAACACACCTAGCACTCTTATATACAATTGAACCAAATTGTTTTGAAGAAGCCAACAAGGATGAACTTTGGAATAAGGCCATGAATGAAGAATTGGATCAAATAGAGAAAAATGACACTTGGGAACTGGTTCCAAGACCAAAGAATAAGAATGTGATCGACACAAAATGGGTTTTCAAGAATAAATTAAATGAAGATGGACAAGTTACAAGGAATAAAGCTAGATTGGTATGTAAAGGATATGCACAGAATGAAGGAATCGACTTTGAAGAGGCATTTTCCCCAATTGCCAGAATGGAAGCAATCCAGTTGCTTTTAGCCTATGCATGCTCCAAAAATGTTAAAGTATATCATATGGACATAAAATCAGCTTTTTTGAATGGGGAACTTGAAGAAGAAGTCTACATTAACAACTAGAAGGATTTCAGTTGTCAGAGAACGTAGATTATGTGTGTAAATTAAAGAAGGCATTGTATGGTCTAAAATGGGCTCCTAGAGCATGGTAATCTAGACTAGATAAGTATCTGCAACAGGCAGGCTTCAAAAAAGGAAGTGCGGACAACAACCTCTACATCAAGGTAAGTAAAGGTAATATTTTATTAATTGAAGTTTATGTTGATGATATTATTTTTGGTAGTGATGATGACATGTTAAGCCAGAAATTTGCAAAAGATATGCAGAATGAATTTAAATGTCGTTACTTGGAGAACTATCCTTCTTTTTGGGACTTCAGATACATCAAAGCAACCAAGGAATCTTTATTTCTCAAACCAAGTATATTAGAGAAATGCTAAAGAGGTTCGAAATGGAATATTGCAAATTAGTTATCACTCCCATGCAAACCAGTTGCAAGTTGAGCAAAGATGATGATTCAAAGTCTACAGATTAGAGGCAATACAGTTCAATGATTGGCATCCTACTATATGTGACAATATCCAGGCCAGATGTAATGTAGGCAGGTGGACAGGTGGCACGATTTCAAGCAGCACCAAAGGAGTCACATGTGTTAGCAGTGAAGAGGATTTTCAGATATCTCAAAGGAACAGAAGAGTTTGGATTATGGTATCCAAAAGGAAAGGATCTATCACTTATTGCCTACACAGATGCAGATTGGGCAGGTTGTATTGATGACCGACGAAGCACTGGTGGAGTAGTGTTCTACTTGGGTGAGTGTTTAGTATCATGGCTAAGCAAGAAACAATCATCGGTATCTTTATCTACAGCCGAGGTAGAGTATATTGCAGCTGCATCATGTTGTACAAAGGTTCTTTAGATGAAACAAACTCTGACAGATATATAGGTTGAGTATGATGAGCCCATTCCAATATATTGTAATAATAAAAGTGCCATCAGTATCTCGAAGACCTGTTTATGCACTCCAAGACGAAGCACATTCCAATAAAGTATCACTTTCTATAGGAGCAGGTTGCAGAAAAGAACATCAGAGTTGAGTATGTGGGCACAAAAGAACAAGTGGCAGACATCTTCACAAAACTACTTCCACAGGAATCCTTTGAATATCTTCGCCAGAGACTTGGAGTTATTTCTACTCCAAAATGAATTCTTTTTGAATGCTTATCTTATATGTCTTAGATTTACACAAGGAAGCACCATAAGAGGACAATTTAGTCAGGGGGAGCAGCCCTGGATGGAAAGATACCTTTTTCATTGATGACAAAGGGGGAGAGATTTATCATATGCAGAGGATAGAGGCATCGTTCCAGGGGGACCATGAGACAGATGCATGGTTCCAGGGGGACCATGAATGATATGATTTCAGTATTGCATCAGAGTGTTACCATCAATGCCAACGGGGGAGATTGTTGATTAAGGTTAGTTGTCATTGATGTCAACCCTTGAAGAAAGTCTGGTAGCACAAAGGTTTGGGTAATGGACCAAAGTTTTTTTTTATGTAAAGATGAATCATTATTGTCTTGTCATGGTTGATAAGAAGTACGGATGGATGAACTCCAAAGTGGTCCCCTTATGGTGAAATCCCTTCTTAAGCCCTAAATAGTGGCTCATTACCCCTTAATTGGGGCATATTACATTAGTAATGTAATTTTATTTATGTCAGCTTTATTCCATTAGTTGTAATTATACCTCCTAGTCTCTTTTATATACCAAGGAGACATTTTCATTTTGAATCATCTTGCACTTGAAAATTTATGTGGGGTAAACGGAGGTTGCCCCCTTGAAGAGGCTTATTATCTTAAATTCTCTCTTTTTCAAGGCATTGAGTACTTATTCTGAGGTTTTTCTATGATATATTGATATTTGGTTCTTAACATATGGTATCAGAGCTCAAGGTCTTGGGGTTTCGCTGCTACATCTGAAACACTGTGGAATTTTCAATATAACTTGTTTTCTACAACGTTTCAGAAGGAACGTATTGGAGGATATTTAGTAGACGGATCAAGGTACGTTGGGTTAAAATTTCATCTCTTGAGGCCTTATAATTTCAGAGATACATCCTATTTAAGATAGGGCTTTGTAATCATCCTGAAATGAGTCATTGCGGAATTTTCGCTATAAAAATTTTTTCTGTAATGTTTCAGACCCTAAACTTCTGAGGATATTCACAAAAATTAGTAAGGTACCTGTGGTAAAAAATTCATCTTCTAGGTCATCTTACATTTGTAGAGACACCCTGTGGAAGATAGGGTATCTGACTAGTCCTATGGACTAGTCTCAAGAAGGTGTTCCAGGTAAAACTATCATAACTTCTTCGTAGAGTATCCAAATTGAGTGAGACGGGTTGCATTGGATAGTGGACAGTCTGTAGTATTTTGGGTACAATTTTTAGAATTTTATATCAATTATTTTGTGTGGGGCACGCTATACAAGCGAGATCTCCTGGAAAGGCCAAAAATCATAAAGTTGTGGGGAAGTTACCATAAATTCCACTTGGCAAATCCAATTTTGATCAGACCTGTGGCATTGCAGAGAAGAAATATTAGAGAACTACAAAAAATAAATTTTCATACCCATAAGGGCTGAAACTTTGGAGATATAGCAGAAGAAAGATTGTCTAGCAGAACCACCTCAAAATCAAGGTTCAAAAGTGATACTTGGCCAACATGCCACCCAAAAAGGGAACTTCTACACCAAATAAGCCTCCACAAAGTCCTACTTGGACTCTTGATGAAAGTGAAGAAATGTGTAGGGACATAAATGAATTACAAAAGAATACAGTGACAAAAGATGAACTACAAGGGATGATGGATTCAACTGAAGCTAAATTGGAGGCAATAATGGATACTAAGATGGATGGTTTAAAAAGGGAGATCATGGAAGGAATGAAAAAATTCCTAATAGAGAGGACACCTGAAATTGAAAATGTGTCCCATGAAAATCATGATGAGGGCACAAGGAAGATGAATCAAGAATGGAAAAACTCCAACTTTGGGTTGAATACCAACCATGTTCCTAAGATTGATATGAGGAAGTTTTATGGCAAGGAACCAATCACATGGATACTTCAGATGGAGCAATTCTTTGATCTACATAATGTGACACATACACAAAAGGTATGAATTACTTCTTTATATTTAGAACCCAATCAATTTGTATGGTATCGATGGCTTTGTTCTCGCAAATCACTCATCACTTGGACAATTTTCACGGAAGAAATGATATCACACTATGATGACACAAGGAGAAATACCTTCTTTAGCCAATTGATAAATCTCAAGCAAAAGGGTTCAATTACAGAGCACATTGAGAACTTCCAAAGATTGAATATAAAGGTAACAGATATTCCAAATGAGCACTTGATTGATGTATTCATAGGAACTTTAAAGGATGACATTCAACATGAGGTTCGCCTTTGGGAGCCCAAATCATTGGAGAATGCATTTAGGGTGGCAAGAAATGTTGAAAGTAAAAATATGGCTATGGCTACTAGAAGGATCAATCCTAACAGCTATAGAGAGAATAATGCTCCTTCTTTTAAAACACCTCAACCTACAAGGTTGAC
>WSFP011462315.1:0-18258 GCA_009831015.1 Picea engelmannii
CATGGGCTAGGAAGAAGTGGAAATTGTTCGATACGATGCATTTGAGATTGCGCAACAAGGGTAAGAGAAAACATTTCAATTGGATTTTCCTCCCCATAAAAGGATTTACTCGATCATCAACACATAGGTTTCTATAGGTTCTTTTTTTTGCTCAAAGAATGATAAGTAATATTCAAAATAAAATATTATATATTATGATGAATAACATAATTTCATTTACAAAGAGAGGGCCCCAAATAAATAAAACTAAGGGGGTGTCTTGGTTCCTTTTCATTGTTGGAAAATTGGTTGTCATTGATGTCAACCTTAGAATAAGTCCAGAAGCCTCTAGAAGTAATGGGTGTATTTGAAGAAGTCTCCAAAGTGGTCTCCTTATGGTGTATCTCTAAGCATGGACCTGGAGGAAGACACTTTGAAGAAGTCTACAAGAATCCATAGAAATATGGTTAAGTGGTTAAGAATCCTTGGAGGTATGGCCATGAAGACCGAAGTTAATTGGATAAAAAGAGTCTGGAGGACATCGTAAATGCATGCAAAACCCTTATAGATGGATATTATTTTTCATGTCATTTCCACAGTAGGTGATATGCCACGTGGTTCCTCATGGTTGAGAAGTTATACCCTCTTCAAGATGAAGCCCCAAAGTATGGTCAAAAATCCCCTAAATGGTTACAACAAGAAGTTATAAGTTGGCCCCAAAATCAGGAAAATGAGAAAGGTTGTTGCAAACAAGAATTTACAGGTCGGCTCAAATATCAAGTAAAGTTACTTGGAAGGGTATAAATACACATCAAGAACCTCTCATTTTATATTAAAGAAATTGTGTGTTTGTGTAATGGAGCTATCATAACTGGGTCTGAACTTGTGCTAGGAGGATTGGTGATCTCAGCAAAGAAAATCTAGCCTAGGAGAAAGGAGTTCGAGGAGATCAAAGAGTACAGAAGTGATCATACCAGTTTTTGGAGGTTATACGTGTTTTGCAGAAGGGTGAAGAGCATATATACGCAGGTTGCAAACGGAAAAAATGTGTATAGGGTATACGCAGATTGCAGTAAAGAAAAGCATGGGTGTTCACGGGTTCACAATGGTCGAATTGCATGTATGTTCTAGATTTAAAGAAGTTGTTGGTCTCTTGATGCTGAAGTTGAGGAAGGTTTGATGGTCTAAGATCTTATGCTCCAGGTTTTCACAGAATGAAAGGTATGTTTTCTATATGTTTTGAGGCTTGTAGCTTGGAGGTTATGGTATATGCTTGAGGCATATCTTGGAGGTTATAGTATATTCTTGAGGAATATCTTGGAGGTTATGGAATATTCTTTGAGGCATATCATGGATGGTTTGACACATGTTTGATGCATGTTTTGGCACACGCTTGAGGCGTGTATTGAATTCTCTTGGCACATGATTGATGCATATATTGATGGTTATGGTTAATGGTTTGAGGCATATCATGGATGTTTTTCCACATGCTTGAGGCACATCTTGATACATGGTTTGAGGCATATCTTTGGTACATGATTTTAGGTATATCATGGATTCTTTGGCACATGCTTGAGGCATATTTTGTCACATGGATTAATGCATATCTTGGTGATTTTGGGCATATGATTTGGGGGATATTCTTGGTGATCTTTGCATAAGATTTATGTGTTTGAACCAATTTTGATGATAATGATGTATCAGTATCAGTGACAGGTTGATGATGATGATGTATCAGTATCAATGACAGGTTGATGATGTTGATGTATCATTATCAATGACGGGTTGATGATGATGATGTATCAAAATCAGTGACAGTTACAGTGACAGGTTGAGTCTCTTATTTTTATTTCTAAGAGGTTGGGTGGTGCATGGGAAGATTGGTGTCTTCAGATAGTAGGCCGGTTCTTGCAAGGGAGTTGCAGATTTTTTTGAGTTGGTGCTCATAAAACAAGGGGGTTGGAGCCTCCTTCCAGTTGGTGCTAGAGAATCTAGGGAGTTGGAGCTTCCTTCAGGTTAGAGTCTATAAACTAGGGGGTTTGAGCCTATTTCTAGTTGGAGAATATAGAGAGTTGTAGCTACCTTCAGGTTGGAGCCTATAAATAGGAGGTTGGTGCCTCCTTCCAGTTGGTGTTGGAGAAGTTTAGAAGTTGGTGCTTCCTATGAATGTAATATTCAAGAAATATATTAAAAAGCGTTGAGTGGTAGTAGAGCATCAAAGGATTTGTGTTTACTTTCTTTATACATTAGAATCAAACAAAGAATATAGATGCATTCTTGCTTTTGGGTAGTGGAACTAGTTTGCGTTTGAATTAGCGAAATTGCATGGTTTTTGGCATTTTTTAGTCCTAAAATCTTTAAAACATCTGCACCTCATGGTCGGGGGGGGCAAGAATCATGTATTGGTGTATAGTCTCTTTGACTCATTTCTTGAATATCTTGACATTGATGAGTTTAATAAAAAAATTGGGACATTATGCATTTGGGAATGATAAAAAAAATCTCCTTTTCATAATATAGCTTTCATCGAAGTGAAATATTTGCATTCTCATTTCTTTGCATTGTTTAGAGTCGGTCAAAACATCCTTTAGTCTACTCCATGTTCCTCTTGAGTAAACAATAGCCTTAAAATCAAGCACTAAACTAAAATTTATCAGACATTTTTACATTTTCTGTTAGAAAACCTACATTAGCTTAAGGTGTAGGGATTTGGAATAGGTTGAAAGGATAACTTCCCAAAGTTGTCAAACAAACTTAGCATCTTGCGATAGGGAGAGAAAATCCAATTTTCATATAAGCTTACTAGGATCTGCCTCTCACATAAGGGTTACGCACGAGGTCATGTTCGGGAGAGTTACGGAGATTATCCCCTCATGGTTTAACCGTTCATAGTAGTCAGATCATATATTGGGGGTTCTTCTTGAGGTTCAACTATCTTCATTTGGTCTCGGTGCTCCATGAATTCAAAATCTGTTAGGGGTCCTCTGGAGTTCTATCGTTCCACTTGTCCTCAGTTCTCTTGAAGGATTTCGGACTTGTTACCCTGCCCATACGTTCGGACTAGACTATCGACTGTACCCACCCAGGGGTTGACTGTGAGTTGGTGACCTTAGTAGCCATAATCTTCAAGGTATTACACAAGGTGACAGTGAAGGGAAGTCTCATTGTACCTGGAACAGACGTTGGTCAAACTCACTCAGGCTCCTTGGAGGGTAAATCCACAATTACTGCGTGGAAGCTTGCACCAAGGCGTAAGTATGTTAAGCAGGATGTCAATGTAAATGATCCACCCGCTCTATCCCTACCCCTTCCTATATTGATCTCGCGACGTTGGATTTCATCACCAACTAGTCGTTTCATTGTGGGAAGTTGTGTTTCATTGTTTGCTTCTTAGATTCATAGTGTGTGTTGTTTGTTTTACTTAGTGGACCTTAGGTCAAGTTAGTGTTAATGGCATCAACTCCTGGGAGTACCAATGGAGGAACCCCTTGTCCTGGGGAACCTTTCACCTTTCCTTCTTTTGGAAACATTGGTCCTCCGTACATTGCCACATTGAGTCTTCCGAGACTCACCATCGGATTACCAGTTTGGTTGTTCCCCACTCCGGTGATCTCGAATCTTCCCAATGCTTTAGTTTCACCTAATGCTTCAGATGTAAGTACACCACCCACACATCAACCTCATGTCGAATTTTCGCCTTCTTCACCCATTAATTATCCTTCCCTTTCTCCTTCTTCTCCTAGTGAAAGCTCTGAAGCAAGTAGCCAGGTTGATAAGAAGAAGAAGAAACAGAGACAGAAGAAAAAGACGAACCTGAAAAGGACCAAGCCTCTAGCCATATCAAATGTTGGATCCAAGCAACTAGCTACTATTAATCGTACTAGGAGTGTTGATGAGGTCGACAAGATTAAAATGAAGAATTTGAAACCAAAATTTCCCTTCATTATTTGTAAGGGTGACCACTTTTTAAGGGATTTCCCTGGTCTTCCCAAGGTCTTAGAAATGTGGTCCTCCAAATCATCAACCTCTGCTATACATGTTGGTGACGCCTCGTCAACTAGTGGTGTTAAGGTTGGTAAGAAGAAGAAAACTGTCAAATTTCCTTGTATGTTATGCGAAGGTGATCATTATTCTCACCTTTTTCCTCATATGGATGAGGCTTCTTCTCTTTTGGAAAAGCTTCAACTTCTAACTGGTTACTCTAAGATTTCCCCCAACCCATCGTTAGTTTATGGAATGGTCAATCAGGTTGATCAGGTAGTCAATCTAGTTTCATTCTCGGTTGAACCTCTAACCAAAGTAGTTGATCCAGTTTCATCATCGATCAGCCCCACTTTTCATTTGAAAAGTGAAACCCAAGTGATTGATCCAGTCTCGTCATTAGGCAGTCCCACCCTTCTTCTGAAGAGTGCTAACGTGGTCAATACCACTCCTCCTTTGACGAGTGCCAAAGTGGTTTCTCTGGTCCCTTCATCGATCAGTCTGGTTGATCATGTCGTCAATATGGTCATGTCCTTACTTGAACCAGTTGAAAAAGTGGTTGATCCGATCCCATCTTCAGTCGATCTCGCTCTCACGTTAGAGAGTGGAACCCAAGCGGTCGATTTGTTTCCACCTATCGAACCATTCTCCCCTTGGAGAATGAAACCCAAGTGGTCGATTTGATTTCATTATCAATCGACCCTACTATCTTGCTAGAGAGTAAAACCGATATTGCCCATGTTTTTCTCGTTGATACAGAATCTATCGTGTTGGGGGTCATTCCTCCTTCTCCTTCGAAACGCCCTCCAAGAAATGAGTCCATCCTTTTTTATTAGAGTGCGCTAATTGGACCTCGTCTTCCCTCTCACATTCCTTTCAATATTATAGTACAGGTTTGTGGTCGGGTCGTTCCTCAGACACTGATAAATGAAGGTGCATCTGTTAGTATTTTTTCCGCTATTACTTGGAAAGCTTTGGGTTATCCTTGGCTTGTATCGGTTACCCAGACTCTGTTCACTTTTAACAGAAGAAACAGTCACCCTTTAGGGATCCTTCCCCAGTTTCCCGTAACTTTGGGAGGGAAAATTTTCTTTATTGATGTTATGTTAGTCCAAGACCCCTTGGATTTCGATTTACTCATTGGGTGAGATTATGTCTATGCAATGAAAGCTATTGTGTCCACTCTTTTTCGTGTGATATCTTTCCCGTATGATAGAATAATTGTGGCTATTGATCAAATTTCATTCAGTGGTCCTAACTTGATTACAAACCCAATGACCTCCCTAAACGGTTCTTATATGTAGATGGTATCGCACCCACCACAGGTCAATTATGTGGTGTTGTCTCCCATGCCTTTGGCTACCGATGCAGATGAGCCTCTCACTATAAGCTCACTCTCTTATGAATTATATCTGGTAGTTGACATGGTGATCTCTTCGGTAGGGATATTGGAGCCTTATCTTCTTACCCCTATCATGGACCTCGACATGTGTTCCTTCCAGAGCGTTGTTCTTCCATCCAGTGAAGATCTCTTAGAGGCCATGACCAAGTTTTGTCCCTTGACATGGTGTCCTTCCAGAGAATTATCCTCTTGGAATCCATGATCAAGCAGAAGCTACGAGCATAGTTTTCTTCTTTGTAGCAAGCTCATTAAAAAATGAAACAGAAGTCTGGAGACTAAACCCAAAGCCTCGATAATAGTTCTTTTCCTATGACAAGCTCGTTAAAAAATGAAATAGTCACCTCTCCCGTCGATTCGAGTCTTTCGTTAGGTCTCGTATTTGAATCTTCATTTCATCCACCCTTAGCCTTTTTCTCCATCTAGTACAGAAATTGGTGACAACCTCAAAGTCGGTGAATGAATCGACGCTTGGGGGGGCATGTCTCCAGCCTTTGATTATCATTCTGAACTTATTCCACTAGCTTTTCAAGTTGGGGGAAAAGTACCAACCATCCATGGGTGTCCCAACCTTTGGATATTACATTGGGAATTTACAACCATACTTTAATTTTGTTTCAAGCTTGTGTAAAAATGAAACCAATACTGAGCTTAGTCTTTGTTCTTTCTCGTGCTCGTAAATACGTGAGAATGTAACCGAGTATACTTTTATCACTTTTTAGGACTCGTAAAGGTTATACGAAAAAGGAACCCCCTTGGAGTCTCCTTTCATCTCTCTTCAGACTCTCTAAACATAAAAAGATTGTCGAGTGATCTTGCTTCCTTTCACACTTGTTAAAAGGTTTGAAAGGGAGTCTTTCGAGTGGTAGGTTATCTCTTTTTCGGCCTCATGAGACTAACATTATGAAAAAGGAAAACAATGGAGTCGTCTTTAAGTTCTTTTCAGACTCTCTAAACATGAAAAATCACCGATTTTACCTTCTCTGAACTCGTTAAAAAAATATACATTAAAGGGCCCATACGGGACCGAACCCTTACTTCTTCCATCTCGTTAAACAAAGGAAGAGGGACTTACCAAAGGTGAGTTATATCGAGAATGTGTTATCCTCCTCGAGCTCGTTAAATTAAAAAGAGGTACTCATCTATCTAGATGGGGGGGAATTTTGAAGGAAGAAAGCCAAGCAATTTTTTAAAACATCACAAGTCACTCTTACAGTCGCCCTTGAACACGGCACTTTGTCTTTGCATACATTTTAATCCGCTGAACCTCTCCACTGAACCAATCCTTTGAGTTTCTTTACTCCTTTGGGTCACCCAAAGAAAGTCGCAGTATCCACTACATTATCATGTTTTGTTCCATGTCGTGTTTCTGTTGTTGTGCCTCAGTGTTCAAGGGAAGTATCTTCCTCGAGATTCAGCCATCACAAATTTCCTTTTTCAATACCCGTTTCAGTGCATGTTCATTTGATCCACCAATTTACATCTTTGTTTCAGTTTCACGTCGTTGATGGGGGATACATCAAGGCCCTCCTTCGATGAGTCTATTCCTGTCGACTTCAACACATTATCTGAGAATTATACTTAGAAACCAGTTAGTACCTTGGGACCTACATGCCTCAATGGCAGGCCTCCTCGCTTCTGATAGTCGGTTTACACCATTGACCTCTGATCGGATGATTCCACGAATGTTTGACTTCATCTCATCTATTCACATTCACTGGAATGTACTAGGGTACCTTGGGAATCATTGACATCAATGGTGATTTCCCTCGCACTTGTTAACGGTTTACCTCATTGACCGATAATCAAGTGGTTTATGCCATGTTCAACATCAGGACATCTATTCACATTGTTAGATTTGTACTACATCAGGATCGGTAAGAAGACCCTGGGTTCAGTAATCACTCTGATGTGTACTTTACCCAGGTTGCGACAGAGTTTCTCTTGAATATTGACACATATACTGTGACATAGATCCACTTTGTATTGGTCTGTGGCTATGTCTTGTCATCTCATAGATCCACTATGCATTTTTCGTGGCTAGGATTAGTTCATGTCATGGGAGTATAGATCCACATTGTATCTTTGGTGGCTATACCTTTTTGTTAATACAATTATGGATCCGCAGTGTATCTTATGGCGGCCATACCTTGCAAGTCTTTATCACCCAAGCACATGTATGCCTACCTTGGGTTTGAAACATATCATAATATTTGTTTGATGGTTGTGTGTAGCTTCTACCAGGTTCTCCGAGTCCATACCCTTGCTCGAAAAAGTCTACAAAGTACTTCAATCATCAATTTATGTCTTCTAACTTCACACTTTGGGGGGAAATCTGTTACACATCAAAATTACTCACTTCAATGATGACCTATTATCGTCATTACAAGTGTCACAAGTGTCTCATTTTGGTCGCAAGTGTCACAAACATCATACTTCCATATTTCCTATGTTGAGTCTCGAATGACATCATAAGGAACACTTGAAGACACCCTCAGAGACTAGTTAAAGAAGTACATGTCATTTGATGAAGAGTACAAATCATTTTTCCTTGAAAAAACCACTTAAAATGAATTTTGAAGGGAAGTGCTCCCCCACTCATTGACAGGGAGTGCTAGCGCTCCCTGACCTTCTTTGGGGGATATTTGTAACACTCTGTGCACCCTTCTGGGGGAGCGCTGGTATTTTTTGAGGAAATCTTGGGCAGCACTCCCCTACCCACTAGCAGGGAGCGCTAGTGCTCATTTCCCTTCTTTGGGGGAGCATTGTAGTGCTTTGTGCACCATTCTGGGGGAGTGTTATGATGTTGAGAAAATCAGGGGAAGATCCCCCTTATCTCTGAAATCATTTGGATTCGAATCTGAGGTCAAGACTAGATCTTAGGGAGGATCCACAACTGATGGAGAAATATCCTCAACCTATCCCAAGAATCTCTAAGGTGGTTAGGTGTAATGTCCCCCACCTCTTGATAGAGAGGTGATGAGGAGACTCAGTGGCCTGGGAACCCCCACTAGGTCATAGTCTCACACTGAGGGGGAAAGTCAACTAAACTAAAGTTATATTTTTAAGTTGACTTAAGAAAGAAAAAGGATAAAAGGAGTAAAAGATAACTCAACAGAAGAATAGAAGTTAACCCTGGGAGTTAACCTAACTCAACAGAGAATTAGAAGGAAAAGTATAAGTAAGAGGCTGGGGCGCACCTATTAGTCATTATGGATTTCGCATATTGCTTGTTATTTTTCTTGAGCATTTAGTTTGGGGGTTTTATTGTACAAGCCCTTGTGAGAAACTCAGTGGTGAAAGACCCACTCACCTTGTTCCACAGCTTGGTCTTGGGGATGAAAGACTCCTCCACACCATTCTACACTCAGCATCTTTCCATCTAGCGCTTCAGAAGGTAGCAGGGCCATATTGTTCTTGAGTTTCCAGCAAGGGCGCACCATCACCTAGAGGAGGGTTCGATCCAGCTTATCAGGAGAGCCTGTGGCCATTCTGTCACTTGGGTTTTATTTGCAGGAGCACAACCATCATTTTGAGGGATTTTCTGGAGAGTTATCACCATCAGATATTTTTCTTTAGATTGGGACGTCTTGGAGACAAAGGGGACGTCCTAGGATTTCGTAAATATCAGATCTAGAGAGCTCCATCTGGAATCTGAGTCTGAAACTTCTTCCACAGGGTCTCTATAGACTGATCTACATTCCTGGGGAGTTTCAGGGCATTTGGAGGATTCTCTCATCAGGGCCAAATTACCTAGGGTTCCAAGCATCCAGGAGGGCGCAACTTCAGCAGAAGAATCATGGTTTGGAGGAGTTTTCCTTGGTCATTCAGCTTGAGATTTTAGAGGGGTGTTCCTATCACCCAGATCTATCAGTTGATAGAGTTTGGGCTCATTTGGAGTCTTCTTGCAATTGGGCCAAGTTATTGAGGGTTTCATCCTTCTATTGGAGCGTGGCACTCTTCAGCTGGAGGGTTTGGCATTCAGATATGTTTTGTATTAATCCTCATTTCTTATTCATCCTTTGGAGGCTTATTTTGTATCGGCAGAGCGTTTTGTAGCAGCTCATATCTATTATCTATCCAACCATCTGAGGATTGTTCCAGATCAGCTATCTATTGTATTGGTTCCATATTTCTCATAATAAAAGGTTAAATCTTTGTTTGTGCTTCTACATCTTGAATGTATTGTGATCTTCATGTGTTGGATGAATCTTGTATGAACGCACTTAATAACTGGATAACTCAATAAACAGTTGCACAAAAACGAATCAGTGGTAGTTAGCGATTCCAAGCGAAAAAATTGGCTTGGGATCATTACAGTGGTATCAGAGCTTTGATCCTCCAAACCTGTGGAGGGATCGGCACATGAAAAGGTACAGTGGAATCTTTATGGGTCAGAGGAAGAAGCCCAGTAGTGAAACAGAGGCCGAAATGGAAGGGTCAAGGGATGATCGTGAGCCTCAAGGCTTGGCCTTCTTAGCAGTCGAATTTGATAAGTTCCATAAAACCATAAACCACACAGAAAGCACGTTGGTCCAACACTTAGATGAGTACCAGGAAACCAGCAGAAGGGGACAGGCCAAAATTTCTGAAACTTTGAAGAAGGTTGACGAGAACCTGCAGCTGATGAAGAAAAATCAATCCCAGATAACTGAACTTCTGATGCAAGTAACCCATCAAGGGAAGGACCTTGATACATATGGAAATAAGGAGGCTGGTGGATCCGGTGGAGTCCATGAGGAGAACAGATATAACCCGGAGAAAGCCCCCAGATCCGAAGGAAGTCTGGGAGGTGGCATGTCCCAGGGTCAGATGGGTAGTAGGGTCAATCCTAGGCCATACATGTCCATGTTCATAGATGAACAGCTAGGCCGACATTTGGGTAGCAGAGCTAACCCTAGACCGTACATGCCCACATTCATAGATGAGCAAGGGCAACAGGAACAGGTTGAAGACTTTGTGGATAAATTGGCGAGGAGTACCAAGGAGTACTACAGTTTGGATATGAGGGTCCAAAGACAGATGTCCCTAGATCAGTATTGCCAACTCAGGTTCATAAATCAACCTAGGATGAACCACAGGGGAAGTATTGAGTTTGAACGAAGAGTAGGGAAGATAGAGATTCCATACTTTGATGGTACGACCAAGATGACAGCACAATCTTGGGTGAAAAAGTTGGATACCTACTTCCAGCTCAACCCCATGAGGGAAATGGAGGCCATCAATTTTTCCACTATGTACTTGGAGGGAAAGGCTCACGACTGGTGGTATCATGGACTCACCACACTCAGCCACAATCAGATTGTGTCCTATATAGAATTCACTCATAGTCTCATTGATAGATTTGATCAAGGAGATCCTGAGCTACATTTCTGGGAGCTCACCCAACTCAAGAAAACAGGTACGGCTGAGGCATATATTGATGAATTTCAGAGGTTGGCAGTGATGGTGCAAGATATGTCCCCAACCAGGCTCATGATGCTTTTCACAGAAGGATTGATGGAACCCTTGAAGGTTTGGGTAAAGGCCTTATATCCTACCAACCTACAGGTTGTCATTTGGAAGACGAGGGATTTGGGTCCAACTGCTAAACCTAAATTCATACCCAGACCACCTCTTAACAATGGTGGAAGAGATCAAAGTCCTCTAATGAACCCGGGAGGACGTGACCCAAGAGGCTTTGACAAGGGTCGTGGCAGAGTGGATGAAAACACTAGGAGGGAATTGAGAAGGAAGCAACTTTGCTTCACTTGCAAATAACCATGGAACCCAGCACACAAATGCATGGGTCGTGGTCAAGTGCACTACATTGAGGTCACCTCAGACAATGAGGAGGAAGAGGAGATCGGCCAGATACGGAACATGGAGGCCAATACCACTGATACAGAAGAGGAGCAGATCACAGGACAAGACAGTATGTCCACTTTGGCATCTATCAATGGAGTGCCAAAGTATAACACCTTCCGAATGAGGGGGGTCTTGCAGGGACAGAGGGTTTTGGTTTTGATTGATGGAGGAGCTTCCCACAACTTCATTGATTCCACCTTATTGAAAAGGAGACACATACCCACAGTAGAAATTGAAGGATTCAAGGTGGAGGTAGCAGGTGGAGGCACTATGCCTTGCGAAAGATACATTCTGGGCATGAAGCTTACCTTGGGTAGACATGAGCTGACACAGGACATCTATGTCATGGACCTTCCAGATACCAACATCATCCTAGGGGTTCAGTGGCTCAGCACATTGGGACCTATCACCACCAACTACAAAACTATGGAAATGTCATTCACAGAGGAGGGTGGACGAAAGGTAGTGCTTCGGGGCATGACAGGGAATGCTGCAAAGGTAGTCACGGCCAAGAGGATGGAGGCCATCTTACGAAGAGACGAGATAGTATACCCAGCCAAATGTAGGGTGGTGACACGTATGGATGAACAGGTATCCGATACCAAGGATTGATGAACTGTTGGACGAATTGCATGGGGCCATCTACTTCACTAAGATTGACCTTCGCTTTGGTTACCATCAGATCAAGATGAGGGAGGAAGACATCTCAAAAACAACTTTTAGATGTCACTATGGCCATTATGAGTTTTTGGTGATGCCCTTTGGCTTAACCAACGCCCCTGCTACATTCCAATCATGTATGAACCATGTGTTCAACAAGCAGCTGAGGAAGTACCTGTTGGTATTTTTTGATGACTTGCTTATCTACAACAAGACGTGGGAGGAGCATCTCAAGCATGTGGATCAGATTTTGTCAATCATGGAGGAACAGTCACTGTATGCTAAGGAGTCCAAATGTGAGTTTGGAATGATAGAGGTCCTCTATTTAGGACACATCATCGGGGCAAAGCGGGTACAGGTACATCAAGAGAAAATACAAGCCATCATGGAATGGCCTACTCCTAAGACACTCACAGAATTGAGAGGATTTCTGGGTATGTGCACATATTACAGGAAGTTTGTCAAAGGATTTTCTCAGTCGTGTTCTCCTTTGACTGATTTGACTGAGAAAGGAGCCTTCAAGTGGGATGAGGAGGCTCAAATAACGATGGACAAGATGAAGGAAGTGATGAGTACGTGCCCAGTCTTAGCCCTTCCAGATTTCAATCTCCCTTTTATCTTGGAGTGTGATGCCTCTAGAGAAGGAATAGGGGTCGTATTGATGCAGAAGAGGGACCCTCTTGCCTATGAGAGTTGGAAAATCAGGGGTCCCGACCTACTCTACAACATTTATGGCAAAGAAATGTTGGCTATCATGCATGCACTAGCCAAATTCCGGCAATACTTGGTTGGTGCCCGGTTTTTGGTCAAGTCAAACCATAACAATCTCAAATATCTATTGGAGCAGAAGGATTTGAATGAGAGGCAGCAGAAATGGGTAAGTAGAATACAGGCCTATGACTTTGACATTGAATTTGTCAAAGGGAAGAACAACGTGGTGGTTGATGCGTTATCTAGGAGGCCATCCATCTTTTCCATGACTGGGGTATCAGTTGACTGGAAAGACCATCTGGCGATGGAATATGCAAAGAATCAGTTTGCATGCCAGCTATTGGATGGGCAGATACAAGATGATAATTTCAAGGTTATGAATGATCTCATCTACTATAAGGACCGTATCTTTTTGGTTCCTGAATCGGCCTTCAAGGCTAAGATATTACAGGCATACCATGACTCACCAATGGCAGGTCATCAAGGAATCAGCAAGACATACATGCAGGTGAGAGATAGGTTCTCATGGAAGGGCCTCAAGGAGGATGTGATTAAGCACATCAAGGAGTGTACTACATGTCAGGAGAACAAAGATGAGCACACGCACCCAGCAGGATTACTACAATCCCTACCCATTCTGGAGCACAAATGGGAGATCATATCCATGGATTTCATCATCGGGTTGCCAAAGACACAAGGGAAGGACTACATATTTGTAGTAGTGGACAGGTTGACAAAGTTCGCACACTTCTTCTCCATAGCCATTGACTTCAGTGCAGCACAGGTGGCCGAACTATTCTTCAGGGAAATCTTCAGGTTGCACAACCTACCCAAGACCATTGTCAGCGACAGGGATAGCAGGTTCATGAGTACATTCTGGCAGGAATTATTTAGGTTGGTTGGTACAGCCTTGACCCCTAGCACCAACTATCACCCTCAGACAGACGGACAGACAGAAATCATCAACAAGTGGGTGGAGGGATACCTCAGAAATTATGTTGCAGGACAACAAAAAGCATGGGCCAGATGGTTGCACTTAGGAGAGTACTGCTACAACACCACCCAGCATACGTCCATAGGCATGTGACCGTTCAGGGCCTTGTATGGCTATGATCCCCTATCTTTTGGGGAGATTGCTTTCAGCGACAGCAGGGAACCTATGGTATAGGATTGAATACAGCAGAGCCAAGACATTCTCAGGGAGCTGAAGGATCATCTGCAGAGAGCACAGAACCAGCAAAAGGTCCAAGCAGACAAGCACAAAGTTGATCGTACTTTTGAGGTTGGGGACCTAGTCTACTTAAGACTCCAACCATACAGGCAGGCTTTGATAAAAAGGAGCGGAGCAAATAAACTACATCCATGTTTCTTTGGACCCTACAGAGTTAGCAGGAAGATAGGGGTTGTAGCTTACAAGTTGGAGCTTCCACGGGGTAGAAAAATACACAATGTTTTCCATGTCTTATGCCTTAAGAAATCCCTCGGCCAACACATCAGACCCATTGAGGTATTACCTCCCCTGGATGAGGAAGGACAGCTTGTTTTGATTCCGAAGGAGATATTAGAGGCCCAAGAGAAAAGGCTCAGAAACCAAAGCATCAAAGAGTACCTGATCAAATGGAAGGATTTACCCATTGAGGATACCACATGGGAAAAGGAGAACGTGGTAAGAGAAACAGGTTTGGAATTGCTTGAGGACAAGCAATTTCAAGAAGAGGAGACTGTAATGTCCCCCACCTCTTGATAGAGAGGTGATGAGGAGACTCAGTGGCTTGGGCACCCCCACTAGGTCATAGTCTCACACTGAGGGGGAAAGTCAACTAAACTAAAGTTATATTTTTAAGTTGACTTAAGAAAGAAAAAGGATAAAAGGAGTAAAAGATAACTCAATAAAAGAATAGAATCTAACTCTCGGAGTTAACCTAACTCAACAGAGAATTAGAAGGAAAAGTATAAGTAAGAGGTTGGGGCGCACCTATTAGTCATTCTGGATTTGGCATATTGCTTGTTATTGCTCTTGAGCATTTAGTTTGGGGGTTTTGTTGTACAAACCCTTGTGAGCAACTCAGTAGTGAAAGACCCACTCACCTTGTTCCATAGCTTGGTCTCGGGGATGAAGGACGCCTCCACAATATTCTACACTCAACATATTTCCATCTAGTGCTTCAGAAGGTAGCAGGGTCATATTGTTCTTGAGTTTCCAGCAAGGGCGCACCATCACCTAGAGGAGGGTTCGATCCAGCTTATCAGGAGAGCCTGTGGCCATTCGGTCACTTGGGTTTTATTTGCAGGAGTACAACCATCATTTTGAGGGATTTTCTGGAGATTTATCACCATCAGATATTTTGCTTCAGACTGGGACGTCTTGGAGACAAAGGGAACGTCCTAGGATTCAGTAAATCTCAAATCTAGAGAGCTCCATCTGGAATATGAGTCTGAAACTTCTTCCACAGGATATCTATAGCTTGATCTACATTCCTGGGGAGTTTCAGGGCATTTGGAGTCTTCTCTCATCATGGCCGAATTACCTAGGGTTCCAGGCATCCAGGAGGGCACAGCTTCAGCAGAAGAATCATAGTTTGGAGGAGTTTGCCTGGTCGTTCATCTTGAGATTTCATAGGGGTGTTCCTATCATCCATATCTATCAGTTGACAAAGTTTGGTCTCATTTGGAGTCTTCTTGCAGTTGGGCCAAGTTATTGAGGGTTTCATCCTTCTATTGGAGCGTGGCACTCTTCAGCTGGAGGGTTTGGCATTCAGATCTGTTTTGTATTAATCCTCATTTCTTATTCAGCCTTTGGAGGATTATTTTGTATCGGCAGAGCATTTTGTAGCAGTTCATATCTATTGTTTATCCAGGCATCTGAGGATTGTTCCAGATCGGCTATCTATTGTATTGGTTCCATATTGCTCATAATAAAAGGTCAGATCTTTGCTTGTGCTTCTACATCTTGTATGTATTGTGATCTTCATGTGTTGGATGAATCTTGTATGAACACACTTAATAACCGGATAACTCAATAAACACCTGCATGTCAACGAATCAGTGGTAGTTAGTGATTCCAAGAGAAAAAATTGGCTTGGGATCATTACATTAGGCCTCTCCAAGCTTATGTAAGGAGGTTTTCTCATGGTGAAGGGGAGGGAAAAATTGAGAAATACCTACCTTATGATCTCATAAAGAAGGAGAGACATTGAAGGCATCAAACTTATGATCTCATAAGGGAGATAATCAGTAAAGCATAGTCATTCTGATTCTGGATTATTTGAGCAAGGGGTTGGACAGGGAGAGCTGGAAGAGGTTGTTGCAGCTTCATCAATGGTCTATAAGTATCTATTTTGAGTTCTCATTAATACATGTTCTTGGCTTGTTTCCTTCAATATTGTGTATACCTACATGGACTTGTCTTTAATGGATAGATCTAGTTTCAAAGTAATCTTGGTAGAATAGGAAGCATGTTTTGTCTTTGATTGGATTGCAGGACTTGTTGAAGAACTTGAGGATCAGAGCTCAACTTGGATTGGGCAAGGACAAACATCATAAAAAGGTACATCTTCTTTCTCTTCTCTATAGATTATCTTAGATAGGTTTAAATGGATGTCAGTGATCAAATTTAGCACCTTTTTGTCTTGATCTTAGATATTTAGGGTCCAAGAGGGAATCCACCTGTCCGCAGGGGGATTTTCCTGTAACACTAGGAAACCTCTTACTCACATGCTAGTATGTTCTTCACCTCACACTCATTTTATTGATCTTGGTGAATTGGAGTCAGTGTATGAGTTTTTCTTCTATCTCCCTTTCAACAAACAAACACTTAGGAAATTTAAAATATTTGTAATGTGTAAATGTGTTGAACCTTCACAGAATAGATCTAGCTAGAAAATACTACACACATTTGCAGAGAGAAATTAAGAAAGAAGAAACAAGATAGAAAGAATGGAAGAATTCTCATTAACCGTATTCCACACTCAAAGAGTGAATAATTTAAAATATATATAGGATAAATGAGTAACTAATGAGCCATAGTGGTGGTCTAGATTGATCTGGACACACACCAACGGTTACAAGAGTAAACTGCTACCTAGTCTAGTCTCTCAGGCAGTTACGGGAGTGAACTGCCACCTAGCTGAGTTAACTGACTGAACAAAGAGTAGTGAGTTGGTGATTATCCCATTGTTGCATGGTGACAAAACCAATGCAACATATAAACTCAACTCAACTAGTCAAACTGAAGTGCCAATTGAAAGAGAATATTCTCCAGGTGGAATATTCTCCCCTAAAATATAGGAGACTCGATAATGACTAATTATGACTAATAAACAAGGAATAACCTTAGGAAAAATAAATCCTAGGTGTGTGTGAACTAACTCCAACACCCCCCCTGAACATCACTATGGTGAAAATAAAGAATGGGTCCCGGCTACGAGGCCATGTTAGGTACCCAAATACAAAAGATACACTGAACTAAACGAGGAAAGAAGGAAAAACTCATGGGAACAAACCCCCCCCTCAAATTACAATGCATAAAATAAAAAATGAGAAGGAACAAAAGACAGTTGCTAAGCAAGCATGTCCTTCACTCCAAGAAGACCTCGCAACTGTGCAAGTTTGTGCTCTTTGAAGATTTTTTTGAAGATGTAGATGTCTGCATGGATCTGATGAAGTATATGCATCATTGATATTTACACACATATCCACTTTATCTTCTTGTAATGAATAATATCCAAATAAATTTTGGATGAAATTTTGAAAACCGTACGGCCGTTTCCGGAAAAATGCTGAAATTTTGTTGATTTTGAAATGATCATAACTTCAGTTCCCGGACTCCGTTTTAGACGATTGTTTTTTTCAAATTGGATATTTTCCATAGAGAAATTCAAATATCCAATTTGTTTCTACAAATTTTTCTCAGAAAATATCATAATGGCGTCTGATGTGCGCGGCTCCCTTTTTGACTCCTGAGATGCATGCATGGTGCATGCAAAAGTGTATGCATGTGACCCCTGAGATGCATGTCATATATCTTCCACATGAATTTCAGAAAACAAATATGAAATGGAGTAGATATCATCTTCAATTAATGGAATACAAATTTCTGTAGACACTTGTGTAGAAGACTTTTCAGAATAAGAGGCTTGATCTTCTGACGGTTTCTCTTCTGGCTCTATCTGTTCGACCTCCTGCATGAAATCTTCACAATATTCTTTATTCCCAAATAGAACCTCCAATTTGTTCCATAATTCATTCGGAGTTAATCCTTGTGATTCTTCATATACTTGATGGAAAAGTTCGGGAGAAACAGACATGCTGATACTTTCTATGGCCATATCTTGTCTATTGAGAAAGTCATTTTTCTCATCGACAGAATCAGGCTCTACTTCCATTGCCATGGTTATTTGGTATAAGCCTCTACTTCTGAGAAGAAGTAGAATCTTTGACTTCCATTCGAAATAGTTATGAGGCGTAGCTTTTGTTGTCTTCAATCTTTTGTACCTACAAAAAATAATTTGGTGTAGCTTTTGCTTAGCAGTCCGTCGGCTCTGATACCATGTAAATGTGTTGAACCTTCACAAAATAGATCTAGCTAGAAAATACTACACACATTTGCAGAGAGAAATTAAGAAAGAAGAAGCAAGATAGAAAGAATGGAAGAATTCTCATTAACCATATTCCACACTCAA
>WSFP011462316.1:0-18735 GCA_009831015.1 Picea engelmannii
TTTATATGCTCATGGTGTATTGAATTCAATCATAGATGATACATTGATGATATCTTGTTGATAATATTGAATTTTATATATTGTGGTTAAAAGTGGTAAATGTGCTCATACTGATTCACCCCCCCCCCCTCAGTATTCCAACACAAGGTCCTTGTAGAAAAACAATATGGACATAAACTATAGAAATTAAGAACATATAATGGAGATGAATATGTTAACAACAATTTTACGACTTACTACAATACTTAGGTCATTCAGAAACAACTTGTTGTTCCATATACACTACAACAAAATGGTGTTGCTTAGATAAAGAATCACTTATTAAAGGAAATGGAAAATTGTATGATTTAATATAAGGGATTAAGTCTTCATTTTCAGTAGAAAGCCATTAATTGTGCCAATTACATAGTCAATTATTCTCCCATAAAGGATTTAAAATTTAAAACACTGGAAGAAGCATGGAGTAAAATTAAACCAGATGTAAGCCACTTTCATGTGTTTGGTAGGGAAACATGGACTCACATCCCTTATGATAAAAGGAAAGCATTACAACCTAAAAGTGAGAAGTGCATTTTTGTTGGATACTCTAAATATATAAGAGGTTATAGACTTCTTCAACCTCATTCCAATGAAATTATTATTAGGATATATGTTATGTTTGATGAAATTTTCTCAGCATGTAATAATAATTTGGTGTTTGTGTCATCTTTGAACTTTGATCCATCTTTGGATTCTATGTCATCTTCAATTCCCAATTTGTTTTGTTAATGATACTACTCGGGTTTCTCCTTCAAACGATGATAGTGGGGATTAAAATCCATCTCCACTTTCATACCTTACTCCCATTGGGTGCATTGAACATGAACCTGCACCAACACCACAACTTCCTAGATGGGTCCATACAACATGATAAACAACTAGTGATCTTTATAGTGATCCTACAGAACAACTTCATACATGTTCATAGTTCCAACAAGCATCCTCTATTTTGAATCAAATTTAAGAGACTCATGATCCATAAAAAAATGTAGAAGTTTTTATCCATCTAGATTGGGACACCACCATGAATGAAGAATATTGTTCCTTAATGGAAAACAATAATTGGAATCTTGTAGCTCTTTCTAAAGAAATATAACTTGGAAAATGTAAATGGGTGTATAGAAATAAGTATGCATTGAATGGAAGTGTTGAAAGATATAAGGCCTAATTAGTTTCCAAAGGATTTTATCTAGTTGAAGGGATTGAGTATAATGAAACATTTACCCCCATAGCCAAAATGAACTCCATCCATGTTGTTTTATCCCACGTTGCCTCACATAAATGGGAGGTCCATCAGATGGATGTTAAATTTACCTTCTTACATGGGGATTTGCAAGAATAAATTTACAGGGAGCAACCTCCCAGCTATGATTAAAATGAATTCATCATTGTTTGTCACCTTAAGAAATCTCTTTATAGTTTTAATCAAGATCTTTGGGATTTGTATGTTAAAATGGATAGATTTAATCTTATGAAGCAAGTTTTCTTAATGCCATTCTGACCCCCAATGTCGCTACAAACAAAATAGGAAACCATCTCATAATACTTGTTATTTATGTTGATGACCTTATTCTCACTAGTAATGACCCTAATCTTTTAAACGATGTGAAATCCAACCTTAAGAAGAAATTTGAAATGATAGGTCCTTATATTATCTATGTTATTTCCATGGCCTTCATGATTTGGATTTTATGAGAAGAACGAAAATGAATACATATTATTATTATTATTAACACAAAGACACAAGAATAATAGAGATACAGTAAAAATGGTTTCTATTCAATAAGGAAATAAGCTGAAGTTGTAAAATGCAGTGGAAAATAAGCTTGTTGGAATGGTGGTGGATTATCTATGAGAAGAGATGTGATAGTTGCGCTCATTTGCAAGAAGATGGTTACAATGAGGCTCTCCAAGTGTTTTTTACAATAAACATGAATTCCAAAACCCTAGACATCCAAAAACCTAACCCTAGGAGATGAATCACCAAAAGTCATGTGGGCCCCTTTTGGGGTAAGCTAGTACGATCTCCGTTTTAGGCACATGATAGCCAGTTGCAAAGGTCTATTTGAGGAATACACATGTTTTTTTCAGACTATAAATTCGTGTACTGTTTGACTATGGAGAGCCCTAAAAACGTTGTTTAGGGCCTCAAAAGAACCCCGAAAGTCAGGGACTTGAAAACCAGGAAAAAACTGCCAAACTGGAAAACTACCAAAATGAGCTAGTTGGAATAGGTGGGATTACACCAACATCCATCTGGATCAATTCTCCCCCATTAGGAAGAAATGGTCTCCATTGCATTGAGTGCCCCTATCAGATGAGGAAATTTATGTTGAAGTTTCCCACGGGTGAGCCATTTGCCTTGGTGTTAGAGCTGCCATGCTTTGACAACTCGATAAAGTTGGATCCTTTGTTGGCGAGTGCCCTCGACATGTGTGTCCAAAATATGATCATTGGATTCCTATTGCATGCATTTAGGGTTTATCTATGTTGGTGTCAACATTTCTTCTATCTTTGAGGTGTCCAACAATGGTCAGAAGTATGGCCGAAGGAGATCCACATTGAACATTGGGTGGAGACTAAGGAAAGGAGGAATGTTGACCTCAAAATAATTTCCACCCACAACCTTGGTGATGGTGTAAGGTCTGTGAAAAAGTGGGAGAATATTTCGATGGGGACATGTAAGGTGTTCTTTCTGCAAGTGTAACCACACTTTTTCTCCCACCTGAAACTTATGTGGCACCCAGTGTTGATCATGACACTACTTGTACTTGGCATTGAACTTTTGTAAAATATCTTGAAACTGTTGGAAGATGTGTTGGATCCGCTCAATGAACTGGGAGGCTGTGTTAGCTTCAGTTGGAGCAGGTGATGAATTAGTTGGGGTTGTCGCAAGAGGTAGTGCAACATCCATGGGACCTAATGGTTGGAATTCCAACCCCACCTAAAAGGGGTTGTCGTTGGTTGAGATATGTAGGGATCTGTTGTAGATATGTTGAACATAGGGAAGACTCTCATCCCATGTGTGGGGGTGCTTGAAATTATACATGCGCGTGATATGCACTATCATCTGATTGATGAACTTAGTTTGGTCATCTGTCTAGCAGTGGAAGGCAGTGGACTTGGTGAGCTTGGTGTCCAGTAGTGTCTAGAGGCTCGACCAGAATATGTTGAGGAACCGACTGTCCCGATTTGTGACAATGTTTTTTGGGATTCAAAAATGTACCCAGACTCGTTCAAAGAAGAGCTTGGAAGTGGCCTCCATTGTGATGCTTTTATTGCATGCAACCAAGATCACCATCTTGGAAAAATGATCAAAAACCACAAAGACATAGTCATTTCCCCTCTTGGTGGATGGAAGGCCCGACATGCGGTCCATTGACATGGATTCCCAAGGATTTTCAAGAGTAGGAAGATGTGTGTACAGGCCCTTTTTCTTAGTGGTCGGTTTGAAAATAGCCCAGGAAGTGCATGACGTGATATACTTGTTAACATCCTGTTGAAGTTTCATCCAGTAGAAATTTTTCTGCATCACTGCCACTGTCTTTTTGACACCGAAGTGTCTTACCATCTGGCTGTAGTGGGATTCACAAATCATATTCACTCACTCTCTTGATGGAGCATAGAGATGGCCTAGTCAACACAATATCCCATCATGAAGATGGAAATTAGTGACAACTGATTTTGCGCCAAACATTTGGTATGTGGTGGTGAAATCAGGGTCTGTCTCATAGAGGTTGGTTCCTCTGGAGGTCTCGTGGCCGCAAGCGTCTAGAACCATGGTGAGTGTCACAACTGGAGGTCGATTGAGGCAATCAATGACTCGGTTGGTACTACCTAGTTTATACTTGATGTTGAGGTGGAACTGTTGCAAGTATGTGGACCACTTTTGATGGCGGTCATAATGCAATTTTTTCTGTGTCTACATGAACTATAGTGGTTTATGATCCTGTGTGGATGATCGTCTCCTTCTTGAGAATGTAATGTCTCCACTGGCAGCATGCTTGCACATTGGAGTACCTTTCTTTTTAATAATTAGGGTACTTATGAACAACATCTGATAGTGTCTCACTATGATAGGCCACGGGGTGGTCGTGCTCAATGAGAACTATTCCCACAACATATTCCAAAGCATCTATATTGATCTCAAAGGGATATTGCAGGTTTGGTAAAGAAAGAATTGGGGCTGAGAACAAGTGCTACTTTAAATAATCGAACACTTGTTGTTGGGATAGGCCCCACACAAATGTTTCCTTACCACCACCCCTGGTTACTTGGATAAGGGCCCATGCAATATGGGAGAATCCCAACACGAAACTGTGATAGAAATTGGCAAGACCTAAGAATATTTAAAGCTTAGTGAGTGTGGTTGGGGCTGGCCAATCATTGCTAACCTGGATCTTTCTTGGATCCACATGCACACCATGTCGATCCATAATGTAGCCTAGGTACTGGACCATGTCCATGACAAAGGAGAATTTTTCCAAATTGGCATATAGATTGTGTTGTCGTAGGGTATGCAGAACCTGTTGAATGTGTTGCAAGTGTTTCTCCCAAGTCTTTTTGTATATGAGGATGTCATCCAGATACACCACTATAAAAATATTGGTGAAAGGTCGCAAGATATTGTCCATCATCCTCATGAAATTTATTGTATCATTTTTCAAACCAAAGGGCATGACTAGCCATTCAAAAATGCCTTCTTTTGACTTGAAGTCTGTCTTCCATTCATCTATTTGTTCTATGGGGACCTGGTGGTAGCCAGACTTCAGATAAATATTTCTAAAGTACTTGGCCCCCTTGAGCTGATCCAGGAGGTATTCAATTTTTGGAATCAGGTACCAGTTCGTAACTATGATTTTATTTAGGGCTCGGTAATCAATGCAGAGTCACCAGGTCCCGTCTTTATTCTACACCAACATGATAGGGCTCCCACAAGGAGATGATATAGGATGGATGTGCCCCTTGTGGAGTAGTTATTGGATCTGTCACTTGATCTCCTCATTCTATAATAGAGAGCGACGATAGACTATCCCATTGTGCAGCGATGCACCAGGGGTCATATTGATGGGATTCTTTATCTGGTAGTGAAAAGGTACCCCGATAGGTGAGGATAAGATATATTTGTATCCTACCATGACCTTTTCCACCTACTTATGTTGTGTGGATAGGTGGGCTGCGGAGGCCCTGGATGTGGCCACAATATTTTGCTCACTCTGAGAGTGAATCACGAAGAAGAAAAATTTACCGGTCTGAGAGATGACCTTCCTGCATTGCTTGGTAGAGATCAAGGAAATAACACTAGGTGGGAGTGCCTTGGGTATCTTGTATAATTTCTTGGTCAAAATAATAAGAACAATGTGATGCCTAGACTCATATACAACAGGACATTTCCATAGATAAGGTTAGCCCAAAATAACATTACAAACTTCTAGAGGAGAAACCTCACATAATACCTCATATTTGAAGGGCTTGATGTCGTATGATAGGTGAGACTGTTGGCTAATGTGGAGGTCACTTCCTTGGTGGAGCCATCCAATGGTCTAGGGTTGCGGGTGTTGCGTTGTTGATAGGGATAGCTGCTCGAATACCTCTTCTAAGATGAGGTTCTTTTGGCTATCACTATCAATGATAAAGTGCAACAGGATGCCTTTTACCCACATCGATGAATGAAAGAGGCACTCACCTTCTTTTGGCTCATCTAGTTCGCTAGGATGTACCTTGGTGGTAGCAATAGTGGCACTAGGTTGTGCGTCAATGATACTTCTCCCCATTTCTAGTTCTGACTCATAGTCAGAACCTACATCTGACTCAAAGGATTTCACCTCATCCACCACTAATTGCTTGGAGTGAGAATCAACAGTTTTATGCCAGGGGATCTTAAGGAAGTCACACCACTTCCTGGTATCATTCTTTGTCTTTCCAGTGTCCTTCTTTGCTTGCATCCTAGACTGGTTTTCCTGAGGCTATTCATCTTTTCTATGTCCTTTTTTATGTGGGTTGGGGCTTCCCTTTACTTGTTTCTGATGTGAAGGGTTCCCAAGTCCAAATTGTCATGTATTTTGTTTAATATTTTTCTCAATTTTGACAGCATATCGATAGGCCATGCACAAGGATGAGATGTCCAAAAACTCCATTTCGTCTTGGATGTATCTATGCATACCACCACGATACTTTAGCACTAGATGTCGCTCATAATATTTGATATCCATCTTGGTGCACAAGGTATGGAAGATATTTTTGATCTCTAGCACTGCTTGGTCTCTTTCTTGCTACTGTGTGGCACTATTACATATTAGAAAAATTTTGACATTCTATTTGCGACATTATGAACAAAATTGGCCATTCTATAAAAAAAAAAAGAGGAAATTTAAAAAAAAAATCTCCATATTGCCCAATAACATCACTCTTGTGACGTAATACAAACACATGTGTTATTTCCATGAAGGTAGGAATATGTCGCTATTGCGATGGCATTGGAGTTTTGTCTCTCTTGCAACATTGGTAAAATAGTCGTCGCACTTGCGACGTTATGGAAACTAGGTTTTCCCCATCCCAACGGTCACCTAGTATTTGACCAAGTCAACTTTGACTTGGTCAACTATTGTCAGAATTGTGACGTTATAAAATCTATAAATATGTTGCATTTTATAGATGTTGTGACAAGTTTGATATAATAACAACACTTCAAAAAGGGTATAAGTCGGTCTTCTTGGAGAACAAAAAAAAAGTATTTTTTTTAGTATATGTCTGTGGGGAATAATGTCAGAAAACATTGGAGATGGGAAAATAATTAAATAGGGTGAAAAGGGTGACGGTAAATGTTATTTCCCTTGCAAAAATTGTTGTACTAGATGTCTCGAAATTGTTTTAATAACAACAACTAAAAAACATTATAGAAAATATGGGCACATGGATGGGGGATCAAATCAATATCATTCCATGGTAATTATCTATATATACATTCATTATATGTTTTAATATTTATTGTAGTCTCAAACTTTTATATTGTTTTATACATGCACTAACTTTTCATGATTGTTTGTAATTATAAAGTTAGATTTCCCCCCTAACTTTTGCACAAAGCACTGAGTAGTAGCATAAATGATGTTGTAGTACAAGATGAAGAACTTGAAACAAATATTGAAGATTAAGTTAATGATCCCATGCAAGCAGATGACAATAATAACATAGTTCAAGATGATGGGACAAATCAAATGATCCAAGACTTATTTGATCATCCAGATTTGGATCATGGGGACAATAGTGATGGTATTTATGATGAACCTTTGATTGAAAAGGAAAATAAATGAATTTATAAAGGGTCAAGATAAAATCTTCTCTCCACTACATTTTTGTTGGTGAACTTGAAAGTTACGAATCATTTTTCGAACACTTGTATGACACAGATCCTAAGGTATGTAATATGTTTCATCACATCTACATAAAGGTTGACTTTTCCCCATTGTTTTTAGTGTTAATTAGCTTGTAAAATAGAAATGAAATATTTACAATTACTATTCTTTACATCAACTATTTATTTTTTATGTTTTAGATTGTTAGGTGAAGTTTTGTTACCCTCGTCAAATATTTTACCTCACATATCGAGATTTAAATGCCATTATGAAAGACATTGGAATGGAGTATCAAATTATAGATTCATGTCTTGATGATCATATTATATATTATGTACAACATGCATCGAAAATAGAATGCCTGATATGTGGTATCAATAGATATCGAACCGATCAAGTAACAAAAATGGTCCCTCAGAAGTTTCTCTGGAATTTTCCAATAATTCTACGTTTGCAACGACTGTTCAGGTTCCAAAGAATAGCACACTTTATAGATTACCATGCATGAAAGAGAATTGAACATGGCATTCTTTGAATGCCTGCAGATGGTTATGCATTTAAGGAAATTGTTGCAAAATGGCCATAATTTACAGATGAACCTCGTAATGTTAGGCTTTCATTGGAAACTGACAGTGTTAATCCATTTGGAGATCTTCAGTTTGTTTACTCAGTGTGGCCTATTTTTGTTATCAACAATAACATTCCTCCTTGGATGTCAATAAAGAGGGAGCAAATAATGTCGACAATGATTATTCCAGGAATTTGTTTACATTAATTTTTCAAATTAAAATTTTTCATTTTTCTCTTTTTTTGCTTAACATCTTTTATTTATTTATTTACGTATATATACATACCATGGTAGTAATTTTGTGTAATTACAAACAATTAGGTAAGTACCAAGTTAAAGATATGAATGAGTATATCGAGCCTCTTATCAACAAGCTACTGAAGTTATGGGAGGGAATCACTATGTATGACATATGTAAACCAATTGGGAAGAAGAGATTTCAATGTCATGGAATACTTTTATGGACAATTCATGATGCCCCATGACTAACACATTTTTATGGTATGTAACGTTCCATATTTCACGCTTGAATAGTATATAATTAATTGAATATATCATGCATGTTGTTTAAATAATCATTTCATATATTAATAATTCGCATTAATCCATCTGTTGCAGGTCTTCAAACAAAGAGTAAATTTGCATTTCTAGTTCGGGGTCCTAAGATGAAATCTCATCGATCAAATTTTTTAGGAAAGGAGGTGTTTAATGAGTATAGACACTTCCTCTCTAAGAACCATAAGTATCGTACTACTGAAAAAGATCTTTTCAATGGGAAACAAGAGATTGGACTAAAACCACAAAGAATGATGCCTCTCCTATGGAAGTTGGCATATGACAGAATTAATCCTTGAGGTACGCATTTTGTTTATGTATCATAAATGGAATCATGTTTTGAAATTTTATTTTAATTATTCATTTTATGTTACCGCATTTGATAAATAGTTTTCTGATTTTTTTTATTCTTCATCAATGTCATCGTTGTGAAGGTAGCAATAATGGTCTTCCATGAGGAATGAAGTGTTATCCCACACAATTCATGAGGTTGCCTTACTATAAGGACCTAAAAATAGTTCATTTATTTGATACAATGCATATCAGGAAGAATGTGACATAAACATTATGGAAAATCATAGATGGCAGTAGGGATAAAGAAAAAATTGTCAAAATTTGTAATGACATTCAGGAATCCAATCATGCAATGCAAAGTGTGATCTGATCAAATAACGATGGACACCAAAATAACCTTCCATGGTTATTAATAGAGAAGCAAAGCAATGGTGTAAAAGAGGTCATTCAAAAAATTAAATTTCCCACGGGTTTTTGTTCAAACATAAAGAATATCTTAACAAAGAAAGGTGCATTTGGTGGGGTAAAAACACATGATTGGCATACCTTCATTAAGGTAATTAATAATTTTAGTATTCATATTTATTTATTGATCGTATACATTTATTGATATTTTTATTTTTTTATGAGGTAAATAGTTGCAATATATTGTAAATGTGTTGAACCTGCACAGAATAGATCTAGCTAGAAAATACCACACATTTGCAGAGAGAAATTGAGAAAGAAGAAGCAAGAGAGAAATAATGGAAGAATTCTCATTAACCGTATTCCACACTCAAAGAGTGAATAATTTACAATATATATAGGATACATGAGTAAATAATGAGCCATAGTGGTGGTCTAGAGTGATTTGGACACACACCAATAGTTACGAGAGTGAATTGCCACCTAGTCTAATCTCTCAAATAGTTACGAGAGTGAACTGCCACCTAGTCTGAGTTAACTAGTCAACTAGTCTTCAGTTAACTGACTGAAAAGAGAGTAGTAAGGAGTTAACTCAATAAATCAAGGGTAATGCGTAATTCTGGTGAAGATCCCAACGCAAGTGCGCATTATCATGGTGATGATCTCAATGTTGCATGGTGATAAAACCAATGCAACATCTAAACTCAACTCAACTAGTCAAACTGAAGTGTCATCTGAAAGAGAATATTCTCCCCTAAATATAGGATACTGGATAATGAATAATTATGACTAATAAACAAGGAAAAACCTTATGAAAAATAAATCCTAGGTCTGTGTGAAGTAACTCCAACACCCCTCCTGAACATCACTATGGTGAAAATAAGCAATGGGTCCTGGTAGCAAGGCCATGTTAGGTACCCAAATACAAAATATATAATGAAATAAATGAGGAAAGAGGGAAAACCTCATGGGAAAACCCCCCCTCAAATTACAATGCATGTAAAAAAAATGAGAAGGAACAAAAACAGTTGCTAAGCAACCTTGTCCTTCACTCCAAGAAGACCTCGCAACTATGCAAGTTTGTGCTCGTTCAAGATTTTATTGAAGATGTAGATGTCTGCATGGATTTGATGAAGTATATGCCTCATTGTGATGTCGACACATATCCACTTTATATTTTTTTAATGAATAATATCCATATAAATTTTGGATGAAATTTTGAAAACCGTGTGGCCGTTTCCGAAAAAATGTTGAAATTTTGTTGATTTTAAAAAGATCATAACTTCACTTTTCAGAATCCATTTCAGACGATTTATTTTTTGAAATTTGATATTTCCCGAGAGGAATTCAAATATCCAATTTGTTTCTGCAAATTGTGATAAAAAAATATCATAATTGAGTCTGATGTGTGCAGCTCCCTTTTTGTCTCCTGAGATGCATGCATTGTGCATGGAAAAGTGTCTTCATGTGACTCTTGAGATGCATGCCATATATCTTCCACATGAATTTTAGAAAAAATATCTAAAATGCAGTAGACTTCATCTTCAATTAATGGAATACAAATTTCTGCAAATACGTTTGTACAAGACTCTTCAGAATAAGAGACTTGATCTTCTAAGGCTTTCTCTTCTGGCTCTATTTGTTCAACCTCCTGCATGAAATCTTCACAATCTTCTTTATTCCCAAATGGAACCTCCAATATGGTCCTTAATTCATTTGGAGTTTATTCTTGTGAGTCATCATATACTTGATGGAGAATTTCAGGAGAAATAAAATAGAGGATACATCTTATGGCCATATCTTGTCATTGAGAAAATCATTTTTCTCATTGGAGGAATCAGGCTCTACGTCCATTTCCATGGTTATTTGGTATAAGCCTCTACTTATAAGAAGAATTATAATCTTTGTCTTCCACTCCAAATAGTTATGAGGTGTGAGAAGTATTATCGGAGAGTAAAACAAAAGTTCCTTCTTTTCTGTGTTCTTCAATCTTTTGTACCTGCAATTTTTTTTTTGGATGTAGCTCTTGTTTAGAAATCCATCGGCTCTGATACCATGTAAATGCATTGAACCTGCACAAAATAGATCTAGCTATAAAATAGCACACACATTTGCAGAGAGAAATTGAGAAAGAAGAAGCAAGAGAGAAATAATGGAAGAATTCTCATTAATCGTATTCCACACTCAAAGAGTGAATAATTTACAAAGATATAGGATACATGAGTAACTAACGAGCCATAGTGGTTGTCTAGAGTGATATGGACACACACCAAAAATTACGAGAGTGAAATTCCACCTAGTCTAGTCTCTCAGCCAGTTACGGGAGTGAATTGGCACCTAGTCTAAGTTAACTAGTCAACTAGTCTTTAGTTAACTGACTGAACAGAGAGTAGTAAGGAGTTAACTCAAGAAATCAAGGGTAATGCATCAGTATAGTGAAGATACCAAGGAAAGTGTGCATTATCATGGTGATGATCTCAATGTTGCATGGTGACAAAACCAATGCAACATCTAAACTCAACTCAACTAGTCAAACTGAAGTGTCAACTGAAAGAGAATATTCTCCAAGTGGAATATTCTCCCCTAAATATAGTAGACCAGATAATGACTAATTGTGACTAATAAACAAGGAGAAACCTTAGGAAAAATAAATCCTAGGTGTGTGTGAAGTAACTCCAACATATATATGCAAAAAAAAAAATCAATTTTTTGTTGTACTTAATGATATGTGTTTTACTTGTAATGTAATATATATTTATATTTTTTGTTGAAACATGTTATTTTGTTGTGTCATGATTTGTATATGGTTTTCATCGAAAGAAATACATGAAGATGATATAAAGTGTTGGAAGAGAGAAATTCCTCGGCTAATGTGTGAAATGCAAAAGTATCTACCTCCAACATTTTTCAATGCACAAGAAAACTACCTCATACACCAAGTTGAGGAAATTGAAATGTGTGGACCTGTACACGCAATGTCAATGTGGACAGTAGAGAGGCACTTGAAATCATTGAAGGCTTTGGTTAGACAAAGAGCACATCCCGAGGGTTCTATGGTGGAGGGATATATGGTATATGAATCCATGGTGTATATTAGTCATTATCTTCCTAAATTAGCAGCGCAAGATATGCAGGCAATGGATTGCATTTGGGATGTGAACTCCATCAAAACATTTTAAAGGGAGCAACTATTGGGGAAATGTATAATGAATAAAGTGAAAGGTAATTAAAATGTGGATATTTTTAATAAATATAAATTTTTCGTTTTTTTTTTGTATATGGTCATACTCATTTAATATTTATTCTTTCATCATTTATTAATATTTACCATGGTTATAACTAATATTTAATATTGGTGAATTGTGATATTTTGATTGGTTAGTTGCTCAAGATTGGGATGCACTACATTTATACATTGCAAACAATATTGATTGTATGAAGGTATGGATTGATAGATGTAAATAACGTCATGAAGTAGGTTATCATGGAAAGAACTGTCTAAATTGGTTAGAGAAGCTCATCGTAATGGATATTCTGATGTTACACAGAGGGAAATAGATTTATCATATTGTTTGAAAGATGGAAAGGCAAGAAAATTCACCCATTTTATTCAGTTATTTTATATTATATTAATGTGATTGTAGGCATGTTTTTTTCATATTATACTTTCCAAGTTATATAAATTTGTTTATTATTAATTGACAATGCATATTTTACATGTCTGGCATATTGCAATTGAAACACCACAAGGCTATGTGGTGCAATGGTCGTAAATTTTTCATCAAACAGTTGGATGAAACCATAAAAACTTCTGGTAGTGGGATAACTACAGTATTCCAAGTCACTAATGTTTCCTCTAGGAGTTACAGACATCCTCAAGAATCTAAAAATAGATACTATGGGTTTTTGAATGATATAATTGAGTGTGACTTTAATTCCTTCAAATTAGTTTTGTTCAATGTCAAATTGTATAGGTTACAAATGCATGAACATGATGAGGAAATAACCGTTATTCAACATTCCAATAGATTTCCGATGATTAAAACAATAGTTTTTGAAAAACCAAATGACCTCTATGTTTTTCCAAGTCAATGTGAACAATTATTTTACTCAAAGGTTCCAGGTAAGAGGGATTGGTCATTTTTTGTTAGATATGATCCAAGAGGAAGGCCAGTAAAGTATACTCTATATGAAGAAGATGATATTGAAGAAGAAGATGATGTAGAATTAGAGTAGGAATAATATGGGTCGATAGATGAAGAATACAGAGAAGATGAACCAGGCGTAGGAGACAATGCACCAGTTCTTGATGATGATATCAATGAAGATATGTTTGAAAATGACATTGATGATGATGATGATATCATCGATCCTTTCAACATTATTTATAAACTGGATGATGATACATATGTCGAGTTGGATGATCAAGAAGAAGATATGGAAGAAGGATGATACAAATGTTGTGTTGGTCGATGAGGTACGCAACTAGATATTTTAATTTGTATGAATTATTCTCTTTAAATAATTTTTTATGTGGGTTAATTACATGTTTTTAAGTTTTATTTCATTTTTGTTTTGGTAGTTTCTATGCATGATTACTATGTTTCTTTTGATTCTTTTCTATTTTATAGATTGGGTATTGGGGAATTGAGAGCGATGTGAGGGGGGGGGGAGGGGCCATATGAGCTTCCACCTTCATGTGGTTGGCCTTGTTTAGTAGAGAATAAATTATTCTTGAAACCAAGAGAAGTTCATTCATTCATATTTATACTCAAATATCACTCAAAAACCCACTCTCTATACCGTCTCATATCGTCCTCATTTCATTTTGATTTTTTGATCAGTTGAATTTTAATGGAAACAACTATTAAAAGACATTTTACTAGGGATAGAGTACACGATGGGAAACAGTGACCTATGATGGGACCAACATTGAAATGTTTTCAAAAAAAATTTGTATGCAACCAAATTTGACATGGATACTCTGTTCACATTTTACATGCACCGAAATTTGACATGGATACTCTGTTCACATTTGACATGCATCGAAATTTGACATGGATAGTCTGTTCCATGTCAAATTTCAATATAGTTCTCATGACAATTATATAGAAGGGAAGTTCCATGTCAAATTTCAAGATAGTTTCGACAACGATTCTATAGAAGGGAATGACAAATGATGACAATGGGAGGTGCATCACGATGAATGTTGATGCAAATATGGACAATCTCAAAGATTATGTGGGGACATCATACGTCCTTGAGTCTTGAAACCCTCCCATATCATCAAAGCATGTGTCTAGTCTAACCATGTCAAATATCGATGCATACAAGCATATATTGAAGAAATTTCAACGTTGGCCCCATTCACTACTCACTATGCGAGGTCGGTGCATGACATTTTTGGTGATTGAATTGAAGCTTATGCGACATCAACTCAACTTGGTAATTCAATAATCAAACCCTCCTTAAGTATTATGTGGGGACATAAAACATCCTTAAGTATCGTGATGAGTGTTATGAGATCCTTAAGTATTATGTGAGTTTCATGGAAGAAATTTGTGATGGTTGTATTGGAAGTTCCATGTCAAATTTCAAGATAGTTCTGACAATGATTCTATAGAAGGGAATGACGAATGATGATAATGAGAGGTGCAACATGATGAAAGTTGATGCAAATGTGGACAATCTCAAATATTATGTGGGGACGTCATACATCCTTGAGTCTTGAAATTGTCCCATACTGTCAAGGCATGTGTCTAGTCTAACCATGTCAAATTTCGATGCATACAGGCACATATTGAAGAAATTTCAACATTGGCCACATTCACTGCTCACTATGCAGGGTAGGTGCATGACATTTGTGGTGGGTGAATTAAAGCTTCTGCAACATAAAATCGACTTGGTAATTCAATAATCAAACCCTCCTTAAGTAATGTGGGGACATCAAACATCCTTAAGTATCGTGATGGGTATTATGAGATCCTTAAGTATTATGTGGGTTCAGTGGAAGAAATTTTTGATGGGTGTATTGGAAGTTCCATGTCAAATTTCAATATATTTATGACAATGATTCTATAGAAGGGAATGACGAATGATGATAATGAGAGGTGCAACATGATGAAAGTTGATGCAAATGTGGACAATCTCAAATATTATGTGGGGACATCATACATCCTTGAGTCTTTAAACCCTACCATACCATTGAGGCATGTGTCTAGTCTAACTATGTCAAATTTTGATGCATACAAGCACATATTAAAGAAATTTCAACGTTGGCCCTATTCACTACTCACTATGTGGGGTTGGTGCATGACATTTTTGGTGGGTGAATTGAATCTTATGCAACATCAAATGGACTTGGTAATTCAACATTCAAACCTTCCTTAAGTATTATGTGGGGACATCAAACATCCTTAAGTACATGATGGGTGTTATGAGATCCTTAAGTATTATGCGGGTTCGGTGGAAGAAATTTGTGATGGGTGAATTATAATTTCCATGTCAAATTTCAAGATAGTTTCAACAATGATTCTATAGAAGGGAATGATGAATCATGACAATGAGAGGTGCATCATGATGAGCATTGATGCAAATGTGGATGATCTCAAATATTATGTGGGGACATCATACATCCTTGAGTCTTGAAACCCTCCCATACCGTCAAGGCATGTGTCTAGTCTAACCATGTAAAATTTCGATGCATACAAGCACATATTGAAAAAATTACAACGTTGGCCCCATTCACTACTCACTATGCGGGTTAAATGCATGACATTTGTAGTGGGCGACTTGAAGCTTCTGTGACATCAAATCGACTTGGTAATTCAATAATCAAACCCTCCTTAAGTATTATGCAGGGACATCAAACATCCTTAATTATCGCGATGGGTGTTATGATATCCTTAAGTATTATGCGGGTTTGGTGTAATAAATTTATGATGGGTGTATTGGAAGTTCCATCTCAAATTTCAAGATACTTCTGACAATGATTTTATAGAAGGGAATGATGAATGATGACAATGAGAGGTGAAACATGATAAAATTTGATGAAAATGTGGATGATCTCAAATATTATGTGGGGACATCATACATCCTTGAGTCTTGAAACCCTCCCATATCGTCAAGGCATGTGTCTAGTCTAACCATGTCAAATTTCGATGCATACAGGCACATATTGAATAAATTTCAATGTTGGCCCCATTCACTGCTCACTATGCAGGGTTTTTGCATGAAATTTGTGGTGGGTGAATTGTCCTTTCAATTATTTTCAATTGATCACGAATATATTTGATTTTAACAGAATATATTGAGAAGAGTTAGAAAACTTCTCCATTTTAATTGAAAATAACATAATTTTAAGAAACAATGTTCTACCTTTGTCTTAAGGTTTCATCCAGTTTCAATAGATTCCTCTAGATGAGAAATGAATCATTATCAACTTATACTTCAAAAAGAATCTCATTCATTATTGATAGCTTGATTAGTTTGACATCCTAACAATTATTCACACCATTCATGGCTTGGGAATCCAGTACATTAGTCTTACTCTACCCTTTTTTTTTCCAAATACAAGTTTGTTTAAACATCTATATTGAAATATGGTAAGCATCCCTTGTTTCCATGATGTAAAATTCTAACTATTCAATTTTCATTTACATGGAACACTATATGAAACAATTAATTCACCATTTCAATGGCCCTCCCTTTGTTGTCAAAATGATCCCTCTATCTCGTTGCACATGTTGAAACCATTTAATGTTAATTCCTCATGGGCTCCATCACCCTATAGGAAAGGATGGAATATTCCCCTCCAAATGATGTTGAATTCTCTGGTAGCTCACTCAGCAAGTACACCTCTATGTCACCTCACTAACTTCGTATGGAGACTCCAATATGACTCTATTCTTTCACTTCTACTTCAAGTTCTTCTCTCCACAATGGGATTTGATTTCATGTAGGTTTTATACACACAAACATGAATATAATACAAATTAGAAATGAGAAAGAGTGAATTCCTTCATACATTAGATGATTCAATGCCTCATTATACTAGGGGAGAGGATGAGTACATTACATAAATCCATAATACCTAACGATTAATTAGTACATTTCCATTATTAAATCACTTTATTGGTTAGATTTTATTATACATCTAAGTCCTAATCCAATTAAATTCTAAATATGATCATTATATATAACAATTTTGGGAAACATTTGGGGAATATAGTCTCCAAGGAAGGTATGTTAGTAGTTCCGCATAAGATAAAAGTAATAAGGGATATGGAACCACTTGTAAACCCATGCAAAATCAAGTCTTTCTTGGGCCACATATGGAACTAGAGAAAAATTGTCAAAGGATATGACAAGACTGTTGGGTATGTTTTATATTCTTTGCATGTGTGTGTGTGAACGCATCAGATTCGACAACTGCGTCTAATGATCCTTGACGATTCAACAATTTTGTTTTTGGGTGGTTTTTGCTATTTTTAGCGGATTTTGCTATTTTAGCGGTTTTCTAAATTAATCCCAGATTAATGGATTAGGGTTTTGGTATCTACAGAATACCTAAAAACATTGTATATATTGTATGGTGAATGGTGAAATTCGATATAATGAATATAAGAAAGGTTTTCCCCAGTTGAGGGTTTCCGGTATAAATCTTTTTGTACTATGTGTATGAGCCATTGATTAAATTATGTTTTTCTTAAGAATCTATATGCATTTCTTTACTTCACAGGTTTAAAACTTACATGTGGTATCAGAGCTCATTTTTGGCTTCAGAGGGATTCCTTTGTTGTTGGGGGTTTGGCTCATTCTTGGTAGATCAAGTTTATCTTGGGTCTGTGATAAACTTGGGTTTAGTGGGATCCTTTGCAATGGTTATTCAAGTGTATAAAGAGGAATGGCGAGATATTCTAGAATCAAGATAGAGAAGTTCAACGGTAAAAACTTTGAGCTATGGAAGCTCAATATGGAGGACCTTCTTGTAGACAAAGAACAATGGATCGTTGTGGATCCTGGTATGAAGCCTACTGGTACGCAACCTAATGGCACACAGACAACTGGTACACAACCTACTAGTACACAAAATAGTTGTACGCCACCTACTGGCATGTCAAAGGAAGATTGGGAGAAGTTGGGAAGAAGAGCAAGGAGTACTATTTGACTCTGCCTAGAAGATTTGGTGTTGTTGAATGTCTCGGGAGAATCTATAGCCAAGGAACTCTGGAATAAGTTAGGGAATTTGTATCAATCAAAGTCCCTAGTAAAAAAGTTGTTTCTTCGAAAGAAGTTGTATCATCTTAGGATGGAAGATGGAGATTCTATGAAAAAACATCTAAATTCCTTTAATACTCTGGTAAGTCAACTTGTATCTGTTAATATTACGATTGCAGAAGAAGATAAGTGTATTACTTTGTTATGTTCTTTTCCAGACTCTTGGGATAATCTGGTTGTAGCAATTGGTAGTACCACTCAATCTACATTGAAGTATGAGGATGTAGTTTCATCCTTGTT
>WSFP011462326.1:0-18734 GCA_009831015.1 Picea engelmannii
TAAGCCCTAATATTGGCTCATTACCCCTTAATTGGGGCATATTATATTAGTAATGTTATTTTATTTATGTCGGCTTTAGGCCATTAGTTGTAATTATACCTCCTAGTCTCCTATATATATCAAGGAGACATTTTCATTTTGAAACATCTTGTACTTGAACATTTATGTGGGGTAAAATGAGGTTGCCCCCTCGAAGAGGCTTATTATCTAAAATTGTCTCTTTTTCAAGGTGTTGAGTACTTTTCTTAAGGTTTTTCTATGCTATATTGATGTTTGGTTCTTAACAAAAAGTGGCAATGTTTTGGGTGGATTGTAGTGATGTTTTATTTGCTTGTTTTATAGTTGATTGTTTTTGTCATTGAGCAGTGACCATTTCTTCTCCCCTTTCATTATATCATTTTTTCCACTAATTACAAACCCCTCATGTAACCCTGAACCTTTTTTCACCTTCCTTATCATTGATTAACATTAAAACAATTTGTATGGATTGGATTGCATGAGCTTGATACATTCTGAGCCAAATCTATTTCATATTTTTAAGAGTTTTCATGCATGGTTATTTAAAATACTATTTTCTAATAGATTACACATGCAGGATGATTTTTTTCAGTCGAGGAAGCCATGGCTGGGGAAGCAGAGGTAGAGGTAACTAGAACCGAGGCCCAAGAAGGCCCAGGTTCTCCATAGATTTTGATGTTGATTCAGAAGATCTTGGCCAATTGTTTCATGCTGAATTATTTAACTAGATTGGGAAGGGAATAGTCCAACCTAGGCCTGAAAGGCCTCCTTTCCAAGCCCCACAAGCCGCCGGTATCCATGTACCTCGTCATGTCTCCTTACAACTTGAGGTCCCTAAAAATTATGGATGGCAGGAGATTGTCCACCCGACAGTCTCCCAACATCATGGCTGGCCCAATTTGACCTTGCCTGCTCCTCCACATTTGAAACCCATTGTCTAAGATCCCCCTAACCATGTGCCAGTGCAATCCTCCCATGCTATCAAGAGATTGAAGACTAAATCCCACCATGCATTTAATAAAGGAAAAGCCATTGTTTCCCCTTCTTCATCGTCCATTGACTCTGACAAATACATGTTTTCATAGATGCATTTGACAGACGATTGTTCCCACATGATCAGTGAGATAAATCCTAAAGGCTCTACCTAGCCTAAGGCAAATTTAGGAAAATCAAGAGGTGACAGCAATAACCAAGGAAGGGTTGCATCACAGAATGGGAAATAAGGCTTTTGAATTTTATGTTATCTATTGATTTATGATAGTTGACTCCATGGATTTTGGACAACATGTTTTATTTTGGATATATGAGTATTATTTTCAAATATTTTCAAATTTTCATGAGCCAAATAGTAAATATGTTGAGGGGAGTCACAAGGAGGTGTGTTTTCTTAACTAATGGTTATGTTATGATTGTTATGAACTAAAGGGAGTCACAAGGGGTCCCACCTACTAGTTATTGTTTGTTTATGACCCTATTATGATTATTAATTTTTCCCCCTAACTAAAGTTAGTTGGGTCTTTAGTTAGCTTAAATAATGCGTTGTTTCAACTACTTCAACCAATTCTATTTTGTTAAAAGAAAAAGGAAAGGGGAGAACAAAGGGAGGAGATAAAATCAGAAGCATGCTAAGGTTTTCTCTTTGAGTTTATGTTGATATAGTTCAATTTTCATTCATTCATATATTTATCACAGCTTAATTCTCTTTTGTGATAGCAAGGTCTTATTGTAGATGTTATCTCTTCAAATAAATCAATCGGGATTTTTCTTTTTAGGTGATAGAGAGTCTTTTAAAAAGGTACTTGTTAAATTTTTAATGGTTCATTTTTCGAAGCTTTACTCATGTAATAAGGTTTAAATAAAATTATTCTTAGTTTGTGCTAGATCAAATTCAAATCTCAGGTTTCGGTGGCTTAGGCGAACATATCAATTGTTCATTAGCCACCGAAAGCCTTATCTTTTAGGATCTTAAATAAAGGAATCCAAGGCTATTTTAGCCACTGAAACCATTGAAGTAGGAAAATACCAAGAACATCATATCACACATTTCAAACGATAGGTTCAGTGTTTCCATGATTGTACATGCCACCAAAAGGATTGGAGAAGGAATCATTCACGACTGGAAAGATGATCCCACTATGATATGAGCGAATCTCTCCTGATCACTATATCATTAAGTTATACATTGTTGTACTTCCCATTGATTTCAATTAATTCACCATGACATCTGCACATCATCAATCATTTCACTGCACTCCTTGCAATTAGTGCCATGATCTAGAAACTCCCCCCAGTTATCTCAGTTTTAGCCCAGCCGACCCAATTATTGCTAAGTTTATGCACTGTAACTCTACCCGAAATCCACTCCTTCAATCATGGGTGTGTGAAAACGTCGTGGAAAATGAAGAAAGGAACGTCGACACTGAGGAAGGAGCTTGATGATATCGAGTACCTGGAAGCTCATATCGAGGTATGTAAAATGTTCAAAGACACAGGGAGTTATAATTTTTGTCAAAAATTACAAAGCTTTCATCGGCAGGTGGCAAAGCCTTTTGCTCTAAGTTTCAATGGAAAGAAAGAGATCATTGGCCAGGATGAATTCGAAATTGATGAATCCCTCATAGATGAAGTCATAGAGATTCCCATGACTGGAGAGAAATGGTTCAAAACCACTGTGATTAAAAATATTGATTTCAGGTCTTATTTAAAACCAAAACATAAGGGTTTGATTTGGAAGAAAGATATTCCTGTATATTTCCTTGAAGAGAAATGGAAATAGTTATTGAAGGCTATAATGGTTTATATAACCTGTAAAGGGAGATAAAATAGGGTCATGATGTATCATTTCAAACTTATAAACCATTTGACAGGAAGAAACCCACTTAATGTGCCCTATTTCCTCCACCAAAGCTTATCCAAGATGGCTCATCAAGTCAAGGCCAAACCCAGCCAAGTTGCAAGTAGATTATCCCACCATAGTTTAATCAAACTGTTGGTTTGTAAGCTGTTGCAAAGAAAGGGTAAAGAATGGAATTTTTTCCTATTCTGGAATGATTTCCAGACTAAGGTTCAACCAGAGGGAAAAAGGAGTCCTCATTCTAGGAAATCCTCCACTCCTAGAAGTGGAAAGAGAAGGAGAAGATCTATCTCTCCAACCCCAATCAATCAACCCTCTCCTTCCACCAAGTTGGGAAAAACGAAGAAGAAATTGAATTTTAACAGTGAGGAAGAAGAGGTCAGTGAATTCCTAGTGAACAAAAATATTCTCAATCTCCCATACTAAGACTCAGAAGATGAAGAGCAGCAATTGAAAACAGGGCATGAGGATTCAGTTACCACAGGGCATGATAACTCTTTTTTTGTGGACATATACACAGCAAGTTATGAGAACCTTCCGTCACCTACTCCCCAAGAAGAAAAAGAGCCACAATTTTCAGAGGCCTCATCTAGAAAACGAGTAAAGAAGAATAAATCAAAAGAGATCAAGAAGCTTAAGAAGAAGTTAGCCGAGCAAGAGGTGCTTGAAAGGGTAATAAAAATCAGGTATGAAACCCTATCAAAAAACTTTGCAAAAAGAAATTCATCTTTGGAAAGACTAACCCATGAAAGTGTAAAGGATAAGAAAAAGAAAAACAAGATTGTAAAGGACTACAATAGCTTATGGAGAGTAGCCCAGGGTTTGACGAAAAAGGTCATGGCTTTGAGGAAAAAAACAATGGCTTCAAAACACCAAGCTCACGCTTCTCTTGAGACCCTTGCAGAAGTGGCAGTTCAATGTAATGAACTAGAAGCAGCCAGTAACCCCACAAATCTTGATAAATAGACAAAAACCTAAAAAAGATCATCCCTGAGGCGTTTTTGAGCTGAGACAAGGGTATTTTTGAAATTTTGATAATCTCAAGTTTCGGTGGCTTAGGCGAACATATTGATTGTTCATTAGCCATAGAAAGTAGAGGTTTTAGTAGCTAATCGACCTAAATTCCATTTCCCCTAACTACTGAAAGCATTGATAAGGCAGAAAGCTAATATTTTTGCACAGATCCAAGTTTTTCTTTCTCAAAAGACTCAAAAATGGTTCCAATCGTTGGAGGATAATTAATGACATCTTTATCAAGTGTTTGTTTTGGTTTTGGAGATGTTTTAAAAGATAGAAAAGGTAAGAAATGGTTAGATATTGTCAAGGAGATAAGACTGTTGACTGTCAATAGGTGTCAATCTCAACTTCTCCCATATCATATGAGATCCAACAACCACGAAAAGCTTACTACACTTGCCTAGAATTTGAATAACTTAAAGAGCAATCAAGAAGTTAAATTGATCTAGTCTACTTAAGACAATTATTGATTTTCTATATTTGGCAAAGTTTGATCCAATAATATAGGATCTGGAAACTGTTTGTAAAAGGATATAAAGCCAAGAACATATGATGAACACGGGGTTCGATTTTGGGTTCTATAATCTATTGTTTTTTGTATGAAAGACACTTTCTTTAATATATTAAGCCCGCAAGCTTCTTTCATTTGCTATTGTCAAACCCTCCTTCATCTTTGTCTATGCATATGAGTTGAAATTGTTATTTTGTCTATGTTTAATGGTCCCATGGTAACTATCATCTTACTTTTGACTGTTAAGCAAGAATCATAAGCATATTTGGCTAGTTTGTTGACCCATCATATATATTGCCTATGTATATTTTGGTTAACTGATTGGTATTCGTATCCATTTGTTTTACAAACCTATCTGATAATATCTCTTGAATGCCTTGTATTGAATGAATATAGTTAGACTGTCTTGAAGGTACAATCCAGAGATTAAGATATTCATCTTGATCTAAACCCACACTTATTATTGAGAAAATAGTTACCAAAAAGATTAAGTTACTAGGCATCTCTGACATACAGCCTAGGAGAGTTTCCTGGAGTGATAACACCCCAAATGCCTCAATAATAAATAATCCAGAGCTTCAATCCCAGCAATAGATCCAAGAGACAATCTCCTAAGCCATTTCCTAGCCTCACCATCAAGGATTTGTACAAATACTCTCATCCATAGATCTTCATTTTCAATGTTAAGGTTATCTGCATAACTATAAAAAACTGAAAGGTGTTCTTCTATAGTTATGTCTTCTTCCCCTATGAACTTGCGAATTTACTTAAGGTAGTCTTTGACTGGGAGAGCATTCATCGACTAAGGTAAAACAAGAGGGGCATATCTAGTAGCCACTATGGAATCCATCCTATTTCTAGGAAGATTAGTGTTGGGCTCTATTGGCATAGGGGTAGACCCAAGGTTCAACGCTACAATAGTGCACCAACAAAACCCTAACTACTGGCCCTTTCGGCAACACCTGTGAAGTAGATGAAGTCTCACCGGAGGTAGAGGCAGGGGTGGTTGCAGTACTCAAGTGTCTACCACCTTAGCTGGGACATAGATATGTGATTGTACTACTTAATAAAGCATTCAACACCGTCATTTATTTAACATGCAATCATTATCTACCTCACTAGTAAAATAGAGCCTCGCAGTGTTCACATTAATCTACCTTATACCTACACTTAGCATATACAAATGGATCAGAATGATCATATCAATCACTAATCATGACTATATAGATCATATCTAACATTCTCACACATAATAAGCACCAAGCATGAATAGATCTATCTGTCAAAGCACTTAGCATATAATAGATGAACACATAAAGATAAGGCACAAAGAAACATGACACAGTGTTTACGTGGTTCACCGCCACCCTGGGGCTATGTCCACCAACCCTTCTTCTCTATTATCTCAGTCAATCAGTTACAACACAGAGCCTTGACAATCCTTACTCCGCACAGGACAAAAGATCTGTGTAGCTCGCTAGATCCTTCTTCCTTGCATTACAACACTAAGCCTTTCACAATCTGCCACAACCACTTACACTCAGCTCTGCAAGTTTTTTACAATCTTGCAAAAAGCATCCAAAAACCCTATTTGCACTTAGCATACATTCTCATCACTTAGATCTATCACTTATCCATTCATCTCTTCATCATTATATTTCTTCCTAGCCTAGGCATCTATTTATACACAAAATAGTCCTAAACATGGGTAAACCCATGGGCTGACATCCCTTTGTTGTTACATATCCCCAACAACCCAAAAAGAGGCCCAAAAGGGGGCCAATATCCCATGATCTCTTCTTCGTCTTGAGATCCTCCTTTGACAGGCTGTTGAAGTACCAAAATAGGTCAACATGACCAAGAAACTCCCAAAACTTGGTCAAGGGCCAACATGCCCCCAACACTCACCTATGACTCATCCCGAGTCACTCTGATATGACCAATTCTGCCTTGAGCTTAGCTCGAGCTACTTCGAATTGCTTCTTTGTTGTAGCCTCTTGCTCAGTGAACTCCTGGATCAGTGTGTCATTCACTAGTCCTTCCAGGCATTTCTCTATTGAGAGGATGACCTATTCAAGCTCTGCTCCTTTCCTCTCGACCTCTATAAATAATAGGCATGCCTTATCTTGCATAGGTTGAAGTCATTGAGTGACTTCCATCACTTTACTTTGAAGCATATGAACCTTCTACTGATTTGTACATTGTTCATGTGATCGCTTCATCCTGTCTACAGCTGACAGGGCCTTCAGCTATGCCTGTAGTGTATCCGCATGGTTTTTGGCTTCTTGGAGCTAGGACTCCAGCGCCTGCAATTATGGATTCTCTGTAAGGTTTTCATATGTTTGGGTGCTCAAATTACTTAGTTTCTTGCACTCCAAGGCAAGAGCTTTTAATCTACCAACTACGCTGTGAGAATTTGTTTCTCATTGGTCTCTTATCTCTTGAGGGGTTTCAAGTATAGCGCGGAGCCCTAGTTTTGTGATGCACTGCTGTAGCTTCTGGATTACCTGTTCTAGTTGTGCCACCTTCTATGGAACTCGGTCCTCAGTATGGACTTCAACGATTATCATAGAGTGAAGTGCTCTATTGACCCTTTCCTTAACTTCAAGTTTCTCAGTGAGCAATTGTTCCTTTTCTTTATGCAAATGGGATTTTTCTTCATCAAACTTCTCTTGCATAACACTCTTTTCTTATTCTACATTGTTGCATTGTTCTAGTAGATCTCCATGTGCTTGTGCCAAATCTAGGGTGGCTTGAGTTGTCTCCTCTTATGCTTGTCGAAGGTGAGCTTCGACCATATCAACAATTTGATGGAGTTGAGATGGCTCATCTCCCATTTCTGGTGTTCCTGTTGTCATGGGCACAGTGGATACTGCGCGTCTAGACTCTAGTGCCTACTATGCTTCTTGAAGTTTGTCCTTGATGTGAATGAACACCTCCTCCTTCTTGGCTTCTTGCTTCTCTACTATCTCCAATGAAGCATCGTTCAGTGCAACAATGATGAATTTGAAGTCGTCGGATGTTAGAGTGGTCTCAAACTTGGTTCTGGTTGCTTTCATTTTCTTCCTTGAAGAAGGTTTCAGAGGGGAAACCTTCCTTTTCTTCGATGGATCCTCCTTGTCTCTTGGCAGTGTAACCTCACCTTTCCTCTGTTTGACTTCGGTTCCATATATTTCTCCTCCATCACCTTCTTTCTCAGGTGAGATAGAAGGGGTATCTGCTGAAGTACTATGGACATCCTGGGCTTATTCTTTCTTCTTGGTCTTGCTTGGTCCAGGTGTATCATGCACTGCTTCTGGACTATCAACATTAGAGAGCTCCACAGGGTTAGCTGGGATGAGGAGGTCCATCGACCAATCCTTAGTAATCTCTTGTAAGTCCTCCTCGCTCAGTTTGTAATATGACTGCATCTCTTGGTGATGCTAATCAATGCATGCGGTGATAAAGATGAAGTGGTGGTCCATGCTGAATTTCATCAAGGGTCTAAATCTGTGAAGTGTGTTTGGGGGGTTATGCAAGGTGTAGATTGGATTGTGATCTTCAGTTGGTTGCAATAACTGTGGAAAACAACATTATATTTCCACTGCTTGTTCATGTCGCTAGAGTACCACAACATACTGAAATTCACAGCTAGTGGTTGAAAGGGCTCGACATCCGAGAAGGTTTCACCTTTCGACATCTCCCATGCGATGAAAGCAATTAATATAAGCAGCCAGCTAAAATGGAACTCGTACCCTTGGTATTGTGCTTCCTTGTAGTCTAGTTCTAGTTGGTTCACCAAGTATTTGGCCCAATTGACATGTAGGCCCTCCGCTTACTTCCCTATGAGGTCGACTACAAATCCAGTTACTAGGGTCGATCGGTTCTTGCGAACTAGCTTGTCTGTGATCGGCTGATAGGCAAGGTGTACTATGCTTCTTTGGATAGAGTCTACCTTGTAGCCTCACGTGCCCTTCTCTATATATCCATACGTACCCTTTATCCTTTGGGTGAGAGAGCGATCTGTGATCTTCCCAGGGTAAAGGTTCTGTGGGTCAGGGACCTGCATGCTTAGCCCTATGATCTAATTGATCAAATTTGGATCCACTGTGATGTGGCAGTTCAACCACAAATATCCACCATGATAGAAGGATAGAAACAACTTGACACACATGTTCACTTCTTTATTCCTCTCGAAGTGAGGAATCTGTTGAGTGCTCAACACACCCTAAAACTTATGTGACCACTTCCTTTTGGGTACCACCTTGTCCTCTACCTTCGATTGTTTTCACCATGGTTTGAGCCTGATAACCTTCTTATGTGATGTGTTTCATATCCAAGTTTCTCTTGAGCATATTAAGAACCATCTTGAGAAACACCACGACTGATCAAGGAACCAGTGACCTAGATTTCTCCCGACTTACTTGAGAAGTTCAACATCGGTGAAATATTAAGGTATAAAAAATCGTATGGGAAGTCAAAGAAGCCAAGTCCCGACATTCTTCGATGTCAGCTGATAAGAGTATCTCTTTTACAAATATATCATCCAAAAATATTTCGCCGAAGGCCGATTCTTTCGGCTTCGGTAGAAAAGTGTGATTGTAAGTGCCACACATAGATAAAAGAAACATTGTCGACCATTGAACTCCCGAAACAAGTTAGGTATCGGTGAGAGGGAACTAATTAATCGCTCTAACAATTCTCGGTATTAGTAGCTATGACCTCTAGTCAATTCTCAAAAAACTCTCGGTACAAGTGAAATTCCAAGCATGACTTTTATCCACTAGCCGAATATCTTTTCATGATTAATTTTTTTTTTTAATAACCAAAATAGATAATCATGTGGAATTATTAATTGACATCAAAGTTTTACAAAGAAAAACATTAACAAAATCACGATGTAATAACAATGATTCCAAAAGATCTAATATTTTACACAAAAGTTTAAAGAAGAATACACATTTGATTCACAACATGATAGTTTTAAAAATTTTCTTTATATACAATCAAAAACCTTCACCAAGCTTTGTTTACATATGAATAGACAACCCCGATGACTCAGCTAACCTACCCGGTCACTTTGAGATTACAAATTTTTACAAAGAAGAAAGACAAAGAGGTGTTAAGCCACACTTCCAGGAACACAGGGCGAGAACCCTCTAACTACGTATCTCCTATTCTTTGGTCCTCTCTCAGGTTGTCTTTCACACTTTGTGGTGTCTTATGCTCTGTTGTCATCGCCATCCGCTGCACCTCACATAGCTCCACGATCGTGTCTTATGATTCCCAAATTTGTCTCTGCAGCCAAAAAATGCTGCCCTCACAACCTTACGGCAGTGGTATCCTCTGGGTTTTTTCCGCCAACTGACGTCGTAGTTCCCTATTCTCTTGGTAAATCTCGACTATTGCAAATTGATCCTTCTCTAGATGCTTAGTAAAATTTTCAACGGAAGCACCCAGCTCTTCGGCCCTCCCCTTTCTTCTTCTGCCTCCTTCTCCAGTGGTCCCAACCAACTCCAAATGATTGGTAGGCATTACAGACTCCTTGAGGGTTAGACGTGCACTGAGTTAAGCCTTGGGGCAGTCCCCCTCTCCTTCCTAAGTTTTCTTCTTAGGCCTTCCTCTTCTCTACAGTTTCGGTCCCAGAGAAGGCATAGTCTCCAGCTTATTTCTCTCAGACGTATCTGCAACCACCCCAATCTTGTGTTTGGACGTTGATGCTACCTCCGAACAGATAACTTTACCTCTCGAAACCCACAAGAAGGAGTCCTAGGTGTGTTGGGGCTGAGACCTCACACTTCGGCTGCCTCATGGACCTCATCCCATGTTTGAAGGAGATCCCATAATCGCAAAGCATAAGTGACTAAAGGCATCTGAAGATGGTAAAGGATTACTCAACTAGACATCACCAAGATGAACTTACCGAACTAGATCCCTAGGGAATATGAGCTTGGCATATAAGAAGGATTTCTCACAAAGCTCCTAGATTTATAGGGAAATCAAAGAGTGACACTAGGCTCACCAACATAATCCCTGTGTCTCGTGACATGATGTTTGAAAATTTTTGGCACGCCATAGCTAATCGATGGATGCGATCCAGAACATGAAAGCGTCGTCGATTAGGGTTGCAGGAAAGCATGCAGTGTGATCCTTTCGATCCTTTTGAACTTTTGAACATTCATTATTTATAAATGACACTTGGCATGCTTGGTGGTGCAAGTTTTGAAGGCATTTAATGACTTTCTATGTACGATATCTGACCTCTCGAGAGCACACACGTGCATAATTCATCCTTGACCCCCCTTTTCCAAAGGTCAAGTAATTACTATGATAATTATACATTCATGACTATCGTACTTGATTATCCACACTACAACATGCTGAGATGTTCATTTATAACAAAGAGGAGCGACGGCTTCACAGGTCACTCGAAGGAAGCGTTTGGGATCACGTAATTATTAAAAATGACTGAGACTAGCAAGATGCACAGGTACATGTTGATATTTTATTTATTTATGTCAGATCATGGGTTGCTTGATCAATAAAATAGTTCTATTTAATTGCAGGAAGAGCCTTCCTGATCACTAACTATAGTCGGTCCTTCGATCACGCCGAAGAACTGAAAGAATCACTGAAGCAATGAAGTATGTCGAGCTCCCAATTTCGGCATCCTAATAATAATCGACCTAAGCAGAATGATCAAGCTGTGCACCAAACAAGATGCATCATGGGCCAAATAATGTGCAAAGGTCATCGATACAAACCTCGAGAAAGTACAACAGTTTGCAGGACATCCAATCAAATCTAGAGCCATACTTCAGAAGTTGAAATTCAGCCTCGCAAAATATCGGGTGCACGCAACAGACATCAGGGGAGTCTATGTGGCTCTAATGGAACAACACAGGTTTCCATGGGCCAACACCTATGAAGAAATCTTTATCAAGTGGTCTGATTATAAAAGATTCCACCCTTTTCAAGAAACAACTCAGGTGGACTGTTGAAAGACTGTTAGATGATATGATGCCACGTGATGATTCTTGATTAGCTCAAATTGTATTTTACCATTAATTACTATTACTTTATATTATAAATAGGAACATCGACCGATGGTCAAAGGGTCAATGGTTTTTGTAAGAACTCTTTTCTTTTGGTTGTTGGTAATTATTTTGAGACTGTTATGGATTAAGAAGTCCTTCTGGACAAGAGATGAGATATTTTCATCAAATGTATGTGATTGGAGTTGGAGAAGAATTACTTCCTTTCCTATTTCGTGAATGTTGCAGTAAATAAGCAAGAACAATTAATTTTTTTGTCAATTTATCTGGTGCAATGTTTTGATTTTCCTTGCTTTAAATGATGAAAGTAAATCATTGTGCTTCTATGCGATGAATGTCTTGGTAGATGAATTACTTTTCTTTCCGTGACATTGATTATAGTTGTGTTTCTTTCTCTATGATAAGTATTTTACCTCAGCTATGTGATGAGTGTCTCGGTAGATGAATTATTTTTCTTACCCTGATCTTGATCATATATGTGTCTTCTTTCTGTTAAGTAGTTTTCTCAGACAACAGTTGGATGCTCTTTTAGTTAAAGTATTATTACTAAGACCTTTGGCATGGGATCACTGTCTACACGTTCAAGTAGCAGGTTATCCCAAACTTGACCCCTTCCCAATAGTTAAAACCCTTGTCCTATCTTCATCAAGTTGGTTTATACTGGCTTGCATCTCTTGTACCTGCCCCACCTAAAATAAAATACAGAAAAAATTGTCTTAAACGAAGGAAGAGCATTCACCAGAAAACACAAAAGCTCATCGATAATCTGGCTAGATTGTAAGATCTAGAGAACCATTCCACTCCAAACACTGTAGAGTCTAATTGGGCCTTGGTGATGGGTTTCTGCTATTGAATCAGGGGATTTAAGCCCCATCAACAGAATTGGCGCTAGAAGGACGACCTGAGAATGAATGGTTGAATATGTAAGTTATATGATATTTCGAACAACCTATAGATTTGTAACATCCCACATGCATGGCTACTCATCCAAAAGACAACCCACCTTTACTGAGTACTCCCAAAGAGGATAACTCACCCCAATCCGAGGAAGGATATCTTCACCCTGAAATACCTTACGCCCACCCTCATGAGAAAGTGAATCAGCTCAAAAGGATTACCAGAGCTTACGCCTAGAAAATCGACACGTTTCCCTTCACCCCCATCCTCCCTCGAAGAAAACAACAAAGCAGACTAGTAGTCAACACTCTCGATGAAGTTTTCATACACTTCGTCGAAGACTTAATAGACTTTGCGATCACCAAAATCTAAGAACCTCTTGACCTCATACCCGAGCTACTAGCCGATGACATCTCCAAACCTAACAATCTTTCAGAAGAGGAAGAGCCTAACTCTGACTCCGAAGATATGGAAGAGAACAATTGTCAAAAGGGGGAGAGGGAAGTTCCACTTCAAGACAACCAACCTTGGTTGGACAGGGACTTCATGGCCCTCCCTGGACAAGTACACAATCTCCCTCGGCACCCGGAAAGGTTTCTCCCCAAGTATGATCCTGAAACCTCAGGATTGCCTGAAGATCATATCAAGAAGTTCATACTCGCGATTAGGCTTATGAATGTTCAACATGAAGACATGGTATGCAGAATTTTCCCCCACACATTCAAAAACTCAGCTTCACTTGGTATTTTAACTTTCCAGTAGGATCCATAACTAGCTGGACTAAGTTCCAAAAGGATTTCCTAAACAAATTTGTCGAAGAAACTACCACAGGAGTCCTTATGGCCAAATTATTCACATCCACCATGACCCCAAAGGATAGGGTCAAAGATTTCAATCAAATATTCATGACTATCCTAAACAAATTTAAGCCCATGGCGAAACTGTCTCAAGAATTGCAAATCGAGGTCTATGCCAATGTGCTTCCGGCCTCTATTTCCATGTTCATTAAAAGAGTCTCTAAGCAAACCCTTGAAGAGAATTTGGAAGATTCAAAGATGATAGAGTTCTAGATGAAAGGGTGTAAAGAAGGCCAGGCATCTCTAGAGAGAAAATAAAGCCAACCCCCTCCTAGGAGAGGACTCCTCTTGAATAGACCGCTGAGGAAGCCGACTGAACCGACTCCTTATAAGGGTAATGGAGATATAGAATACCTGCAACGCATGGTCAAGAAACTATCAAATGATATTATATATATGAAAAACAATGCGGGTGAGGGAAACCAAGTCCAAAGACCCTATAAGCCTTTCTTTAAAAGAAACCAACCTTTCAAAGCAATTGAACATCCCCTACCCAACCTAAACATTGGCTTAGGGAATTTTGCATCTGATTCTTTCTGTACATACCACCAAGAGAACCACTCAGAAACAAAATGTCCTCAGTGGGTCCACACCATGAATTTAATGGCCAATCATTTTCTAGGTGAAGTCTCTCTGATTGAACCATCCAGTAGTTCGACCTTTAACATTGCCAATCACGAAGAGGCTGACCCACCACAAGACACGACCATGTTGATATGGGATCCTGATGTGAGTGCATTTTTGGATGATCTGTTTAAACCTCAGGCACCACCCGCAGATATATTGGTGGTACAGACACGTAGTAAGGGTCAATCTGGACCAAAAGATACCGATGCCACCTGTGCCTCACAAAGTAAATTAAATATTGATCACTCGAGTATGCCTTTTTCTCCTGGTAAAAATCCTATAAGTATCCATACTCATGATTCTCCTAAATTAGATTACAATGTAGTAGAAGATTTGAAGAAGCTGAAAGCTAATGTATCGGTTATGGACATATGTAGAATCCCTCATTAGAAAGACCTTCTGTTGAAAGCTCTAATTTCGATAGAAAACCCGACCACCGACGATGGTCAAGAAAAGAATCTGCCCCTACATATTTGGCAAGGAAACCAACTATAAACACCTAATCAGGAGGTAGGAAGGAGAGGCCTTTTGTACCACCTTTCCTTTTAACGTTTGAAGTCTTCAACAAGAATCTCCACAACTTTTTGGTAGACTCTGGGGCATCTTCCAATGTCATGCCCTTGGCTGTTTGTAACAAATCAAGTTTTTTCCCTCTAAAAATTGATAAGCATGTCATACAACTGGATAGGACCCAGGTCAAATTCATGGGGGAACTCAAAGATGTGATGATCAGGGTAGCCACTCATCCCAATTTCATGCAGGTGATTAACATCATTGTGGTGGATATCCTTGAGGCATATGGGCTATTATTGATCCGATATTGGTCCTAAAAACTAAACGGATACTACAGACTAGGAACACCTTTGGCTACCACTGAAGGGATACAATAAAATGATCAGAATCGATAGGGAAAGATATCTAAAACATATGGTCACTAACCTGGAAACCCTGACTGAACCAACCTCTACAGATTATCCCATACTAGGGAATTATTATTGTGATTCTCACTTTGGAAATTGCTCCTCTCTTGTTCGATGTTTCACTTACCCAAAGCTCCAAGATGATCTTTCAAGAAGAATTCCCGATGCCAATGGAATATTCTCTCTTTTGTCAATACCTAGTGTTAGGTCTTCTAGAAGAAAAGATCGAAGAGCGGAACACTGATTGGAATGGAAATCATCGCTCACAAATTTGGACCCTTTATTTTGATGGATCCAAGTCGCAAGAGGGTTCGAGAGTAGGGTGCATCCTCATTGATCAAAAGGGTAAATGACATTTCTTGTCTTGTAGACTAGAATTTGAGTGCACCAACAACACTGTCGAGTATGAAGCCCTGGTACAAGGGTTAAAGAAAGCCATAAATCTTAATGTCAAGGAATTAAAGGTGTTTGGAGACTCAGAAATAATTATTAGACAAGTGAGAAACACTATACACTGCAACTCCCCTCATCTTAAGAACTACCAGTAGGAGGTGCAGAGGCTGATAGAACGCTTTGAAGCTTTCAATATCACTGTGATCCCCAGAGCAAAGACCATCCTTTCTCACTCTTTAGCCACTGCTGCTTCAAGACTCTCACCTTTAGAAGATTAAAAAGCCTCCCAATTCACTGTAGACCTTCTCTACAAGCCATCAGTACCTAATAATATATCTAATTGAAAAGTATTTGAGGGGGATGAATAGATCATAAGCTTCTTGACTAATCAAGACAACTTCAAATACCTCGCTATTGATGATGAAGAGTTCCAAGAGAAACCAACAGAAACCAGTCCTCAGCAGGGTCAACACATGGATAAACCAAAGGCTCACACAATTCCAAAAGGGATAGAAAATCTAGAGAATTTGTTTGATCTAAAGGAACGATTCAAAGGATCTATAAATGAAAAGACCGGTAGCTCCTGCCCCCTCCATGAAACTGTAAATCTTGGAACCCCAGACAACCCAAAGTATGTAAATCTCAGAAAAACAATATCTAAAGAGGAGAGGAAAGCCTACCTCAAATTATTCAAACAGTACCAGGATGTGTTCGCCTGGTCCTATAAAGATTTGAAAACGTATGATACCTGCATCATTCAACACGCCATCCTGTTGAAACCTGAGGTCAAACCTTTTCAACAGAAGCTCTGAAAGTACCACCCATCCTTGGAACCCCTAATGTATCAAGATTTAAGGAAGCTTTTAGATGCAAAGATAATTTTCCAAGTTAGACATTCCGCCTAGCTAGCGAACCTTGTTCCAGTAAGAAAAAAGTCAGGAGAAATCTGATTATGCATAGACTTTCAGAATCTCAACAGAGCTTTAGAAAAGAACAATTATCCCTTCCTGTCGATGGAGAAACTCCTACAGACCGTGTCGAGCTCGGAAATTTTCTCCCTTCTAGATGGTTTCTCAAGATACAACCAAGTGTTGGTTTCATAGGAAGACCGATTAAAAAATACCTTCCAGACCAAATGGGGAACCTTTGCTTATAAATGCATGCCTTTTGGCTTGATTAACGTAGGAAAGACCTTTGAAAGGGAAATGGACATGGTGTTTCACAGACTTATAGGTAAGTGTGTGGTAGTGTATTTAGATGACGTAATGGTGTATTCGAAGAATAGAGAGGAACACATTCAACACTTAACCCAGATTTTTGAAATATGCCAAAAATACGGTATATCACTCAATCCTAAGAAAAATATCTTCGCTGTTGAAGAAGATAAGTTTTTAGGTCATATTATATCTCAAGTGGGAATTGGAATAGACCCTGAAAGGATTAAATCCATATCTCAACTCCTACTACCCCATAACAAGAAGGCTATGCAGTCTTTTTTTGGGCAAATTAATTTTGTAAGGAAATTCACCCCCAACTTTGCCAAAATCATCAAACCCTTACAAAAAATGATTCACAAAGATTTTGAGTTGAAGTGGGATGATGAACAAAAGGACACTTTCAACCATATCAAAGATACCATATCCCAGGTCTCGGTATTGTGAAGTCCCAATTTCGATAAAGACTTTAGCATTTATACTTTTGCCTCTGACCAATCGCTAGTTGTGGTTTTGAATCAGAAGGATGAAAAAAACAATGAATCCCGGGTGTCATTCATGAGCACCAACCTTCAAGGAGCTGAGCTCAATTACCTCACCATAGACAAGAAAGCCTACGTGGTCTATAAAGCAGTAAATCGTTTTAGGTCATACATGTTACACATTATTTTCGTCATCCCTATGACCGTTAATGATGTAAACCTATATGTTGACTTTGGAAGGGTCAGTGGCCTAAGTTCCTGAAGAAGGAAGAGAGAGGAACTTTTCCTAAGAAAAGAAGTTGCATTTTCCTTTATAAAAACCCTATAAAAAAGGAATTTCACAAGCTACATTATAGCTAGGGTGCGAGAATGCCTGATTCTCATAGGATGCATCATAGCTAGGTCACGAAGAGTTCGCAGTCTGCTCTATAGGCAGGGTGCGATAATGCTTACACGTGGAAAAAATGAGCATTTTCTTGAATCTTATAGAAGGAGAAACTTCCATGGTGAGGTGGCATCCAAATGGTTTGGATCTTACTCACTTTCATGATTTAGTGGGATCATCCTAACCTCCTCACCTTATCCTCTTCAGCTTATAAAAGGAGAGGAGCTCTCATGGAGAATCGATAAGTAGGATTTGGCTTGGAATTATTAGCTTGGTTGGAGCGTCTTTGAGTTTTTCCTTTGTCGATATAGATTGTGAATATTATCATATCTATGCTCTCAGAATTATTGGAATGGAAGTGTGTGGGGAATGAAGGATAGTTGGAAGGAACCTTACGACATCAAGGCCATGGTTGTAATCTCTCTATTACATTTAATATGATACAGTAATATGATTCTTTCCTATAAAGCTTGTTGTGTTTTAATGTATGATTCCTTGATCACATACATAGGATTATATTGAGTTTATGCTAATACGATCACTTTGGTTGGCTGCGTTCTTTTGCAGGATCTGTTGGGTATGTGTTATATTCTTTGCATCTGTGTGTGTGTGGGTGTGTCAGATACGACAACTGTGTCTGACGATCCCTTCACCTAGAGCTCTGTCGTGTGTACCAGGTGCTTTCCTAGGGTATATATTGTATATATTGTATGGAGAATGGTGAAATTCGATATAATGAAAATAAGAAAGGTTTTCCCGGTTGAGGGTTTCCAGTAAAAATCTCTGTGTATGATCCATTGATTAACTTATGTATTGCTTAAGAATCTATATGCATTGCTTTACTTCGCAGGTTTAAAACTTACATGTGGTATCAGAGCTAGTTTTTGGCTTCAGAGGGACGCCTTTGTTGCTGAGGGTTTGGCTTGGTCTTGATAGATCAATTTTATCTTGGATCCATGATAAACCTAGGTTTAGTGGGAGATTTTGCAGTGGAGATTTGAGTAAATAAAGAGGAATGGAAAGCTCATCTAGAATTGAGATAGAGAAGTTCAACGGTAAAAAAATTGAGCTATGGAAGCTCAAGATGGAGGACCTTCTTATAGACAAAGAACAATGGATTGTTGTGGATCCTGGTACACAGCCTACTAGTACACCATATATAAGCACACAGGCTATTGGTACACAACCTACCAGTACACAAACTACTAGTACACCAGTTACTGGTATGTCGAAGGAAGATTGGGACAAGTTGGACAGAAGATAAAGGAGTACTATTCGACTCTGCCTGGTAGATTCAGTGTTGTTGAATGTCTCAGGATAATCTACAGCCAAGGAACTATGGGATAAGTTAGGGAATTTGTATCAATCAAAGTCCTTGGTAAACAAGTTGTTTCTTCGAAAGAAGTTGTATCATCTTAGGATGGAAGATGGAGATTCTGTGACAGAACATTTAAATGCCTTTAATACTCTGGTAAGTCAACTTGGATCTGTTAATATTACGATTCCAGAAGAGGATAAGTGTATT
>WSFP011462327.1:0-18734 GCA_009831015.1 Picea engelmannii
TCCTTGGAATTTGACTAGAGCCCAGTGCCAAGCTCAGTCATTTTTCTCCTATTTCAACGACTATACAAGGGTCAAGGCCAAGCCCCGATAGATCATTTTTTGTGTGATTTTTCTACTGTGTTTCTAATCTTGATATCTCTTTGCTTGATTCCTTTTTTGGTGCGTAAATTCAACAACTACAATGTCAAAATTAATTAATTTGTTCTCCGACTCCGATAAACTTGAAGGCACAAAATCATACAAGACATGGAAACGTCTCATTGAAAGCACTCTCATTTACAATGAACTTTGGCGTGATATTTGTAATGAAGATACTAAGCCAACTAAGTCGACAGATGAAGCTACATAAGCAAAATGGGAAGTTAAAAATGCTAAAGCATTAACACTTATTAAATCTTTAGATAATGATGAGATGTATGTTCACATTGAAAATACTACTGATGCGTGGTCTGCTTTGAAAGCTTTTAAAGATTTATTTGATACTCAACCTGAATCCAAGAAATTTGATCTTCAATTAAAGTTGCTTCAACAAAAATTGACTGAAGGAGGTGATGTACATGAATATATTTCCAGACTTAAGAACATTAAGCAGGAAATACTAAACACTGGTTTTTAAGTAGTAGATGATAGTTTCATGACCACAATCTTAATCGTTGGATTTCCTTCTTCCTATACACATTTTTTGGAAACTTTACAAGTAATTGGCAAGTTAGATAAGCTTACATTTGATGAACTACGTGAACTATTATCTCAACACAACAAAACTTTTGGAAAGAAAAAAAAAAGTTGGAGAAGATGTTTTTTTCACATAAGCCAGCACAAGTAAGTCTTCAAGTGACAGTTATAGCAGCAAAGGAAGAGGAAATTTCGTACAAGGTCGTGGTCGAAGCCAAAGTAGAGAAAACAATTTTCAAGTCAGAGGAAACAGTCAAGGCAGAGGAAACAATCAAGGAAGAGGGTATTTTCAAGGCAGAGGAAACAGTCAAGGTAGAGGATATTTTCACGCAAGAGGAAATGGTCAAGGCAGAGGCTATTTTCAAGGCAACAGTCAAGGCAGAGGACAAAATTCACACAAAAATCAAAGCAGGGGAAGAGGACAAAATTTCGGCAGAGGGAGAGACTTCAGTCAAATTGTTTACAGAAGATGTAACAAAGTTGGTCATTATGCAGAAGATTGTCGAACTTCCATTGATAAAATATCCAAGTTTCATCAAAACACAACACAGTTTGCAAATGATCGAAATGATGATGATTCAGAATATGTGTTTACGTCATCTTCAACATTATATATTTCCATTGATTTTCAAATTGATTATGAATATGCTTGGATTTTAGATTCAGGAGCATCTCAACACATGAATTTCAGACGTGACTTCTTTTGGAATTTTCAAGAATGCCATCTTAATTCTGTTTTTCTTGCAGATAATACCAAACATACTCCTTATGGAAGAGGAGTAGTTAAAGTTTATTTACCTGATAATGGAGAATGAATGATTTCAAATGTATGATATGTACCCACATTCAAAAAGAATTTGTTGTCTTTCGTCACAATTCAACAGGCAGGACATTAGGTGATTATGGAAGATGGCTTAGTTAAGATTAATTCAGTCAAACAAAATATGAAAACAGTGATGACAGGTTATGAAGATGGAAAACTGTTAAGGATGAAAGGAACAGTTATTCCAAGACATTTAGACTTTGTAGGAACAGTGAGTACAAGTATCTCCCCTATCAGATTGTGGCATGTGAGATATGGACATCTCAATTTTGAAAGTCTCTCTCAACTGCAAAAACAAGGGATGGTTAAGGGACTTCCCACTTTCAAAAAGGAAACTTCAACATGTGAAGCATGCATTTATGGCAAACAAATTCGAGAGAGTTTTTCAACAAGTTCATGGCGTGCAAATCGACGGTTGCAACTAGTTCACGGTGATGTTTGTGGACCCCTAGAAACTTCTTTCGGTGGTTGCAAATATTTTTTACTCTTTGTTGATGATTTCAGTAGAATAACTTGGGTTTACCTCTTGAAGCAAAAGTTAGATGTATTTGAAAATTTTAAGATTTTTCGACAACTTGTTGAAAACGAAGTTAAAGAAAAGATAGGCACTCTCAAGACAGATAATGGCGGAGAATTCACTTCTAATGAATTCAACACTTATTGCATAGACAATGGGATAAGAAGACATCTTACTAATTTCTACACTCCTCAGCAAAATGAAGTCGCAGAATGAATGAATTTCACTTTGTTAGGAATGGCAAGATCCATGTTAAGTTTTAAAATGTTAAGTTCTACATATTGGGCAGAAGCAATCCATATAGCTATCTACTTAAGGAACAAATCTCCAACTGCTTCTTTGGATGGAATCACACCTTATGAAGCATGGTTTGGTTTCAAACCTCGAGTTAAACATCTTAGAGTTTTTGGATCAGTATGTTATGCCTTAGTTCCAAAAGAAAAACGAAGTAAGCTTGACTCAAGAAGCTTGAAATGCACAATGATTGGCTATTCTGATGAGAAGAAAGGGTATCGACTTTTTTCCAATGGAAAATTTATTGTGAGAAAGGATGTAATTTTTGATGAAACTGAAAGTAAAAGTGCTGAAGAAATAGAAATTCTTCTTCAAAAGTTAGAAACTAAAGGAAATCAAAGACAAAGAAAACCAAATTCACATAATTGGTATGAACTTGATTTTCCTTCATCTGAATATGATACATCTAGTCTAGTTACTTCGAAAAAAACATATGGGTCTTCTAGCAGTTCATCCGACTCTCCTAGCAGTGGCAGTTCATCTGAAAATGATTCTCCACCTCCAGAATCTTCAATTGATCGACGAACGTCAGTTTACATTAATCCAATTTACAATAATGGTAATTCAGATCCCCAAACTAGTGAACATCGACTACCAAAATGGGTCGTTCAACTTTTGAAAGATGTAAGGCCTAATGAGAAGAATAAAATAGGAACAAGGGGATCACACAACAATGAAGGGAATTTTGTCTTGGTAGTAAATGATTTTACTGAACCTTCCACATACAAAGAAGCAGTAAAACATAAAGAATGGAAACAAGCTATGGTTGAGGAATATCAAGCAGTAATTGATAACAACACTTGGAAACTTGTTGATTGTCCTACAAGTGTTAAACCCATTGGATGAAAATGGGTTTACAAAATTAAATACAACCAAAATGGATAAATTGATAAGTATAAAACATGACTTGTGGCTAAAGGTTTTGCGCAGCAGGAAGGCATTGATTATGAGAAAACTTTTGCTCCTACCACTAAATGGAATACCATCTGATTAACACTTGCATTGGCCGCTTTGAAAGGTTGGAAAGTTCATCAAATGGATTTAAAAATTTATTTTCTCAATGGAGATTTACAGGAAGATGTATATATGCAACAACCACTAGGTTTTGAAATTGCAGGGCAGGAACATAAAGTCTGCAAATTAATTAAGGCTTTATATGGGTTAAAGCAAGCTCCCCGAACTTGGTATACCAAAATGGATGAATATCTTAGGAAGGTTGGTTTTCAATGAAGTGAATCTGATGATACTTTGTATATCCATCAACATGGTCCTTATCTAGTGATTCTTATTATGTTTGTAGATGATTTTCTCATTACAAGAAACAATGATGATCATATTGAAAAGGTGAAAAAGGAGTTACATGCAGGTTTTAAGATGACAGATTTGGGACTCCTTCACTACTATCTTGGCATTGAAGTATTTCAACGTCCACATCATATTTTCATTTCTCAGAGTAAGTATGCAGCAGAAATTCTTCAGCAGTTTGGCATGCAGGATTGCAAACTCTCTCTTACCCCTATGGAACAAAACTTGAAACTTTCAAAATTTAAAGGGGGGGGAATGGTAGACAACACTATTTATAGATAGTTGATTGGCATCTTGATTTATTTGACAAACAATCGACCAGATCTATCTTGTGCAATCAATATTCTTTCCCATTTTATGCAACAACCACGGGGCAGCCACTATAATGTAGCCAAAAGAGTTCTTCGATATATCCAAGGAGCAAAAGATTTTGGTCTTCTTTACAAAAAGACTAAAAATTTTGTACTTGGTGGATTTTCAGATGCCAACTTTGCTAGAAGTATTGATGATCAAGCATCAACATCAGGTTATTTAATGAACATGGGTTCAACAGCAGTGCCCTGGAATTGTAAGAAACAAGCTACAGTGGCTACTTCTACAGCACAAGTAGAATACATCTCAGCATGGGAAGCAACATGTGAAATTGTTTGGTTACGCAGAATTTTACAAGACCTGGGCATTTCTCAAGTAGAAGCTACATCATTATTCATCGACAACTAGTCAACCATTAAGCTTGCAAAGAATCCAGTTTTTCATTCAAAGACAAAGCACATGGACACCAAGTATCATCATATCAGATCACTCATTGCAAAGGATGTCATCAAGCCAATTTATTGTCCTTCAGAAGATCAGATCTCTGACATTTTCACGAAGCCTCTTGGCAGAATAAAATTTACTAAGTTCAGGGATGAACTTGGTATCTGTTGTAATGTATCTTTGGATCATAGTGGGGAATTTTAGATAATCCAAAATACAAATATCATAGTTTAATAAGTTAGAATAAAATGATTATTAATTTAGGATATTAAATTAATAATCTTGAATATTTGATTAATAAATGGAGACATTTAGAAATAGAACATTCTTGTAAAAGATATGGCTCTAGAAAGGTGTCGTATCTTAAGCTCAAAATTAGGATTATAAGTTAAGATAGCATTTATTGTAAATGGACACTTGTTTATTTAATAAGTGATCCATAACTAGATTTTGTTAGGACATTTAGCTTATATATAGCTCATTGCAAGAGTATTGTGTTGTTCAGGTGTAAACTCTTGCAAAGTCTCTTGTGTAATTTCTTTTCCTATTTAATAAAAGTGTGTGTCTGAGGACACTTCTGCCAATAAAGATCACTTGATAGTGGGGCAGAAAACAACTTGAGGAGAAGCTAGTGAAGGGATGAACACTTAGTTATAATGAGGGGTGAAGGGGGCATATCCCAAAAGTACTAGAGATATTTCCAAACATCCATTCAAAATCTTACTAAGGTGTGATTACAACCCACTATCGCCACCTTAGGTAGATAAATCCTAGATTGGAAAACTAGGCTACCTCCATCAAGAACAACATTTATATTTTCATCCTTAGAAATCGGTCATATGATGGATTCTTTCCAAGGTTTGGGTGACCCAAGGAGGCATGCACAGAACAAATGGACCTCGACCTTCGACCCTTGATAGGTGTCTTCCTACCTTATGGTATAGGAATACTTGAGTGGCAAGATTTTGGCTTCCTAATTCGCAACTTTCTAAGTTTCAAGTGAGAAATGATGATGGGGAGTTATTTGGATTCTTATCCCCAAAATCATAACTTAGACTACCAAATTCTTTTGTGTTTCTCATGTGTAGGTTAGAAAGTGGGTTGATTATGGTTTCTTTTTAGAATGTGAGAGTAGGCTGTGAAGTTACGGTCATGGACCAACTTCATTTTTATGATGGTGTTCCAAAATTCTCTTTACTAAAAAAGCGAAGACCAACGAAGAGTTTCAAGTATCTATCAAAAGGTTTTTTGAGTGAGTGAGAGTGTGTGCAAAGAGTGGTGAAGAAGTTTTTAAGTTAAATTCAATAGTTTAACATGGTGGACATCATGTTGTCCTTTAATTTTCTTGTTTATATAACTTACTAAAAATTTTCAAATGAACCTTAAAAATGAAAATAATCTCAAGCTAACATGGTGGATATGGAAATCCTTACTTTGACTCTTTTATCTCCCTAGGATGTTTTGTAATATAAGAAAGCTTGAAAATTGTCCCTGGATGTTGAACATATGGGCATGTGTGGGCCCTTCCAATGATTTAAACCGTCTAAGCAAGTTACTCTAGAATTTGAAACTATCCTAGGATTGTACACATGTGGGCATGTGTGGGCCCTTACAAATCTTAGATTTACATTTCAAAATAAGCTAAGAGGTATTGTCCTCTCCTAAAGATTGTTTCATTTTTATTTAAGGGAGATGAAGACTTTGTTTAGGAAATCTCTTTTCTGATTTATAAGATCACACTAGGATGCGAGGAAAGAGCATACTCCAAGATTACTTAGATAAGTTTCTAGTCCTGAATTAGTGTGATGACTTTGCAAAAGAAGATAAGATAATGAAATTCACATGCTAATCTTTAGGCCATCCATGTGGCAAGTAAGGAAGTAAAAGATGCAAAGGTTCTTTTTATCCTCCCTAAATGTCTATGTGTCGTTTTAAGCTATGTATGAAAGAGTGGATCTCCAAGCCTAATTTCAATGGATTTTACCATAGTGCATAAATAGACTCTAAAATACTTGATGGAAGTGATGTTCTCAAGCCTTACAATTTAGCAAAAATAAGACCAGTGTGCGGCTAAACCAAAAATAGTCACGCACAGAGTGCAGGGTGAATGTTTGGATGGTTATGATGGAGCGTGGATGGGTTCCGATCATGCACATGTTTTCCTCAAACCCATGCACATGCAAAGAAGCCAGCGGGAATTTTTTTTTGAATGATTTCACTCAATGTGGGATGAAATCCTACTCTCTAAAGGTGAGAATAGGCCAGTTTTAACCCCTGAAAAAACAGATGAGTGAGAAATAAAAATTTAATAGCCTAATTGGGGAGGATTTTGATCCAAGTCCCCAGGATGATCGCTAATATTTTGGGTTATTTTTGTCACTTGGGTGAGAAAAACAAGGTTCGTTAACTATCTAGTTAGGCTAGCAATACAAAACAGTAGTTCGTTAGTTTATTAGTGGCTCAACTAAGTAGAAAACAAGAAATGAACAACAAGAAAATAAAACTAAACTAAGCATGTAACAACTAAAATAGATGTAAGAAAGAGGCAGAAGGAATAGCTACCAAATTAAATTGATTGTCGAATTGATAACACCTTGGAGAAATATGGAAACTTATGAGTCCCCTCTTCCTCCTTGGGAAGACTCTTGAATCCCCAAATACAAATCTTTCTCTCTTCTAACAATGGATGAAAATGAAAATATAATGGTGAACAATTGATAGTTGAACTTATCAAGGGGAGAGAGGTGCAACACTTTCTATGGATGCTCAAAGAGTTGTAGAATAAATACGGATTCTCAAAGACAAATTGACTAGCATAACAATAATCAAATTTCTTCCTCTTTTTTGCATACAATGGCCCTTTATTTATAGGAGGATGGAAAGATTTTTCCAAACTAGTTTCAAATGTGAATGGGAGGCCTTTGGAGGTACCTCCCATCCCTTTCAGTGATCCCAAGATGGAATTTAAGGGTGATTTTGGGTATGGGGGAGATGCACTCCATCCAAAAAGTGGTTGAGGCCCAACCAAAATCATAAATGTGTTGTTTCCGCATCCATGTGAGTTTTTTGTTTCTCAGCCGCACGATCCGTGCACTGTGCACATTGTACTCCATGTTAGACCACATGGATGTGTGTGGACTGAAAGTGATGACATGTGGAACTTCATAACTACTTTTGTATAGTTTTGTGCTTATCTTGACAACCTGAGTGTAATCCTTCCATAATTATTGGTAGTATGTTGTGCTTGTGCTGACTGTTTCTTCATCCATTGTCGGTGTCTGTGGTGATAATATTTTTGGTAATAACAATATTGATCTTTTATGAGTGATAATACATGTGTATAACTTGAATTGATAACTAACTGGAGATTACATTGATGAAATAGACTTCAACTACTAGAATTTTGGTGAAATAATTAGGTATGATTGCATTTAAAACGTGAAAAATGATATGTGGCTACAAAGTGTACTTTTGATGATGACAACATGTATAAATAAGTGCTAAACTGAACTTATCATACCCTTCATGTACATAAACATGATGTTTCATATGCCTTCATTTCGATGATCCGACGCTATAACGTATCATATCTTGGAATATTCTTAGCCATCAAATCAAATCACATTTTACTGAACACATAGCAGTATATGATTTGATGACGCATGAAAGACATTGATTTACAGGTGTCATTGATATAAAACATGATTTGATTTTTCATTTGTTATCATCATCTAGAACACGTGTCATCTTTGCATTGATTACATGGAGGTCGCGTATGGCTATGCTAATTTCTAGCATCGGAAGTCACCCGTGGACTATGACATAGGTAAGCCTAGTACCCATCAGTTTGTATGTCACAATGAATAATTTTAAGAGTGGTCTAATGGACGCAGTCTCAAGATAATATCGCTTCAACTCAGAAAATTGGGTTGGCATGCTTACGCAGATGAGGTCTTGATCTAAATTCAGTTAGTAAGTTGTAGTAAAGGTGACTAGGGGGAATAACTTGAGGAGAGAGAAGAAGTCTGCTATGGACATCCGGTCTTCCAACAGCCTAAGGAGGAAAAAATCAGAAGACAAGATCCTTTTGATTCAGAGTTTCTGGGGACTGAATGAAATCATCACTAAACTAAAATGACAACCAAACATACATCACGATTAAATGAAAACCACCTGACTCGATCATCCATGCCTGAGTCATTCAACGTTGGGAGGAAAAGACAACATAGAAACTGATTAAAATTGGTCGCAATGTTACTATGATCAAACCTACATCACAAAAACATAACTACCCTGACTGGATCCTCCATGCCCAAGTGTTCTAACACAACTGTTTATAGAGATATGAATAGAAGTTGAATTAGATTAAACAAGAAGTCTCAAATACAAATACATAACCAGGAGAACCAGAGCTTCATTAAAACTTTACAATAGGAGAGCCTAAGTCAACCATCGACCATAACAAAATGTCAAATTGAATCCTATATACTCAGAGAAACTCTCCCCTCCAACAGAGGAGTGGCTGAGTCATTACATTCAAATATTTATGTGTGCATGATCTTCTTGCAGACTATGTACACAGTATTTTGTCTAACACAGGATCAGATCGACATGGATTTTGTAGGGAAAATTGTCCTTAGGGGTACCACGAGCCAACTCATCCAGACTCTCCATGCCTTCCATTTATGGTTGAAATGAGGTCTCAACCACCGCCCCTTCTTTCATTTACTATTTTCATCAAGATCAGGATGAGTTATGACCTCCATGAATGCTCTAGGCGGTGCCCATGACTTTGTTGAATTGATCTCGGTGCATCGAAACCACTCTGCTTTCTTCTGCAATCAATACAGGTGCTTTCAGCCTTTGGCACACTCCTTTCTATTGCTCCAACCTTGCATGTGACCTCAAGCCATGACCTGAAGCTTACCTCCAAAGGTGCTTTCGGGACTTTGCCTTTCGAGAGTTTTCATGGTGCTAACTTCCATATTTCCCGATATCAAAGTCGATGAAATCGCTTATCTGACCGATGGTTAGATCTGCTTCTCAACCAATGGCTTCGATTCCCCTTATGGACTTTAAATTAGTCCTCTATACACAACTGGGGCCGAATGTTTCTCCTAAACCCCTATTTCACATGACCACGAGCCATGACCTGGTGCCTATCTCCAAAGGCGTTTCAGGATTTCGACTGTCGAGAGTTTCCACACTCCTGCCTTTAGATTTCCCGATCCATGAAATCGTCAATTAGGCTCCACGTGCTCCATTAGTTTGAATGACCTATATATATTTTGCATTTCGTGAGTCCTCATTACTTTTCCCTCTTACTTTCCCGACTCATGAAACCACGAAAAGTTGATCCAACGGTTTAGCTTTCTCCTTTGATCAACGACTGCGATCTCTTCGGGATTTCACATTTCGGGAGTTCTGATGAATTTTCTCCTCAATCTCTCTATCTCACGAAACCATAAAATTGCTAGTCATGCACCACATTTCCTTCCTAGGATCAATGACTGGGATGGCCTCATGAATTTGGGGCTCTGTCAGACGCTAAAATTCATGTAACTATGTGATCCCAATAACCCGATGGTCAACGATCATATCTGCCTGATGGATCTCCGTCGTTGACAGCTGATCTTTCTCGCTCGCCTAATTTGAGTTCATATCAGACCGCTCTAAGTGTTGCACTTTGTGCTCGTAGCTGCAACCTGTGACTCTTGAAAAATATATGTGATAACATTTGGCTCCATAGGGGATGGCACGCTCCCTGTGAGCTGCCAATAACAAGTAGTTCCAGTCACCTTAATCATTGGGATATGGAGTCGAGCTCAAAACATCTTGTTGAGGAATAAAAGACGATAAGTAAAAACAAAAATAAACACACGTGATCGAAGGAGATTATTTATGTACAGTCCTAAACTAATAAAATTTTACATAGTTCTAGGTGAAAGAAAACTTCCACCAGAGCCATTCAAGTAACTTCCTAACTGGAAGCTCCTTCACTCTGTCGATGATTGATAATAGGTAATGCAACCATGACAACAAAATGGTTACATTATTCAGCTTTCCTCCTAATGCTAAGGTCAGGATAAAGCTGGGTGGCTTCAAAACATGAAGGAAATACAACTCCATGTATTCCTTCATAGGCTCATAGGCCAAGCGAAAAACTCTAGAAGATTTATAATATGCAACCACCTCTGCTACACAGTTTCTCACATATGGTTGAATGTCTTTGGAGAATGTAGGTGAATGAGAAGCTGATGTGGGCTAACTGATTTCAGATGATGACTGCTCACTTATAGGCTCTGTATAGGAGATAAACCACCCCTTCTACTACTCCTTTGGTTCTTCTTCATGGCTTTCCCAAGGGTCAGATTCATAATCATCATAAATAGGACCCATGGGAAGGATATGCTCTTCAATCTGCTGCTCAACGTCTTTTGCAGGCCAGGGATGGATGATTTCCTTGTAATATTCTTCATTAGTGAACAGAGGATATGGCTCTGCAGTTTGTTCTTGGAAATCCTGCATATCCATCTCAGAACTTGATTCATAGTTGTCATATACATACTGGTTTCTCCCCAAGTCAACAAATTGTGATGTAGGGCTCTGTTGCTCCTCATCCGAATAATCATCAAAGGTTGAAACAACAGGCACATCAAGAGAAGAATGCAAGGCCTATACAGCTATGGAATCTTCATCATCATCCTTAGTAGGGATACCAGGAACATCTACTTCAAGGACTGGAAAATCCTCTGCACCTTCTTCATAAGAGCAAGAAGCACAATCTGCCTCAAATTTCTCTAGTATTGCAGAAAGTGACTGTACTAACTCTATCAACTCCTCCGAGGTATATCCTTCATCCTCACAGCTTTTTCAAGAACGAACTATGTCCTGAACACCATCTCCATACCCCTCACAATAGTTATGACAAATTAACTCAGAGGAATAACACATTTGATAGTGTCTATTGAAAGATGCATGAAAGTCTCTCAGGGAGGAGATGGTAGCAGGGGGCAAGGATCGATACCATTCACGGGCATCCCTATCTAATGAGAACATGAAAATATTCATTAATACATCTTCATGATGTATCTCCCACTGATGCATGCGTTCATGAAACTCACAGAGATGCTAAGCAGGGTTGTCCTCTTTACGCTCTCTAAATATGGGAAAATAATCACCCCATTCATCTACAGTAGGGACAACATTAGGAAAACCAAGAACAACAGAAATATCAAAAGAGAAAACCTCTGAGCCAGGATTTTGTCCATTTCGAACCAGTGGAGTCACCAATCGATTCTTTAACCATGGAGTCGCAAGGTGAATGATATGCATAATGAGTGTGCCTGGTATTTGTTCACCATAAAAGACCAGATCTGATCGTTGTGTTCTCCCAGGGGCTACCAGGTGTAGCCAGAAGCAATCACATTGAAATAGTGGAGATGAGATAGTGGAGTCACTAGGTGCACAACTGCAATCTTTGATGTACTAAGTTCTGATGAACCTTCAAAACCAGTAATATTTGTTGTTCAATCCTAGGGAAAATATTCAATTTCGTCCCCGGTGACGACACCATAAATGTTAGCACTGGAAGTCACCCCTGGATTGCGGCGAAGGTAAGCCCAGTACCCATCAGTTTGTATGTAACAATGAATAAATTTAAGAGTCATCTCATGGACGCAATCTCCAAATAATATCTCTTCAACTCATAAAACTGGGCTGGCATGCATACACATATGACGTATTGATCTAAATTCATTCAGTAAGTTGTAGAAAAGGTGAGTAGAGGGAAGAAATTGAGGAGAGTGAAGAGGTCTGCTATGGACATCCAGTCTTCCAACAACCTAAGGAGGAAAAACTCATAAGACAAGATCCTCTTGATTCAGAGTTTCAAGGGACTGAATGAAATCATCACTAAACTTAAATCAAGCATACATCACAATTCAATGATAACCACCCAACTGGATCATCCATGCCCGATTCATTCAGCATTGGGAGGAAAAGAGAACACATACTTTGATTAAAACTGGTCGCAATGTTATTATGATCAAACCTACATAAAAAAAACACAAATACCCTCGACTGGATCCTCCATGCCTAAGTTTTCTAATAGATATGTTTACAGAGATATGAAAAGAAGCTAACTTACATTAAACAAGAAGTCTCAAATACAGATACATAACCAGGAGAACCAGAGCTTCATTAAAACTTTACAATATGGGAGCCTAGCTCATCCATCGACCATAAAAAAATGTCAAACTAAATCCTATATACTTAGATCAACTCTCCCCTCCAGCAAAGGAGCGGCTGAGTCATTAAATTCAAATCTTTACATGTGCATGATATTCTTGCAGACTATGCACACAGTATTTTTTCTGACACAGGATCAGATCGACATGTATTTTGCAGGGAAAACTATCCTTAGGGTTACCACGGGTTGACTCATCCAGACCCTTCATGCCTTCCATTTATGGTTGAAATGAGGTCTCAACCATCACCCCTGATTTCATTTACTATTTTCATCGGGATCAGTATGAGTTCTAACCTCCATGAATGCTCTAGGCGGTGCCCATGAGTTTGTTGAATTAATATCGGTGCCTTGAAACCACGCTACTTTCTTGTGCAATCAATACAGACGCTTTTGACCTTTGGCATGGCTCCTTTCTATTGCTCCAACCTTGCATGTGACCTCAGACCGTGACTTGGATCTTACCTCCAACGACACTTTCGGGACTTTGCCTTTCGGGAGTTTTCATGGTGCTAACTTCCAAATTTCCCTATATCAAAATCGACGAAATCGCTCACCTGACTGATGGTTAGATCTGCTTCTCAACCAATGGATATGATGCCCCTTATGGACTCTAAATTAGTCCTCTATACGCGACTGGGGCAGACTATTTCTCCTAAACCCCTCTTTCACATGACCACGAGCCATGACCTAGCAACTATCTCCAAAGGCATTTCAGGATTTCGGTTGTCTGGAGTTTCCACACTCCTACCTTCAGATTTCTCAATCCATGAAATTGTCGATCAGGCACCTCATGCTCCATTAGTTTGAAGGGCCCAAATCTATTTCACGATTTCATGTTTCACGAGTCCTCATGACTTTTCCCTCGTACTTTCCCAACTCATGAAACCGCAAAAAACTGATCCAATGGTTTAGCTTTCTCCTTTGATCAACGACTACAATCTCTTTGAGATTTCACATTTTGGGAGTTCTGATGACTTTGCTCCTCCATCTCTCTATCTCACAAAACCACGCAATTGTTAATCGTGCACCACATGTCCTTCCCAGGATCAACGACTAGTATTGCCTCATGATTTCAGGGCTCTGTCAGATGCTAAACTTCATGTAACTTTGTGATCCTGATAACCTAATGGTCGGTGATTAGTTCTACTTGATGGATCTCCGTCGTTGACATTTGATCTTACTCGCTCGCCTGATTTGAGTTCATATCAGACCGCTCTAAGTGTTAAGCTTTCTCCTCATAGATGCGGCCTGTGACACTTGATAACTATATGCGATAACACTAACCATAGGTGAGGGGGGGGGTGTGTAATTGGCATATTCATGACATGTCGCAAGGCCTTTAACTCTGGTTAAGTTTCACAGCCCCCCTCCCTTCCATTAACCATCCAACATGCGAGGGGGGGCACAATTGGTTGTGGGTCGTTGATTTAAAATGTCAGGCACATAATCATTCTAAAAATGAAACATACAATTTATTAGTAAAAACTATATAACAATTATATAATAAAAACTAAACTGTATCAAATTAAATCATTATTAAAATTTCTAATAAACAAGAAAACTTAACACTAAAATAAATAAAATTTAAATCAAAACTATATCAAAACTAATCTAAACAACACCTAAACATTATAAAACTAAAACAAAACAAACATTTATGGTTTTTTTTAAACTAAGCCAACTCTAAGTTTTATTCAAATATTATTTACAAAGTATAAAAACCCTAAAACTTTACTAAAACCTAACTACCTTATAAATTTAAATTTTATTCCTAAATGCTAACAAAAATTTAGATTTTGTTACAACACCAGCGACCATATGGCATACCGCTCATATATATTATTCATTAATGATAATAATCCATCATGAGTCTACACTTGTCCCTAAAAATGATATCTCTGGACTTACAAATGATTAAGCTTAAGGTTATGTGGATATGATGGCATCCTTATTGCACCACATACTTGACCATTTCATGATTACCCATGATCTTGTGTAATCTCTCATTTGACTATTATAACTCATCTGGAATCACCAAAGGGATTCCAAATCGAAAATGTATGGGAATTTAATAGTGGTAATCATTCGACCCTTCTCTTATGAGACCTCGTTCATTAACATTAAAATTAGTGTTTTCTCCTCACTAGAAATTTTTTCATTGAAGATTGTGGTTGATCGCTACAAGTCAATGTCCATGTGAGATCTGAAATCTATACCCAAGTATAATTCATGCCAAAAAATGCTTAGAGCCACGAGGTGGCATGGATTCTTCACTAAGTTTGAAGGGTATAGTGACTAGGTGACATTGAAATTCGTAAAGGGTTTTAGTGGACGGGTGGCCCAAGTTGGGGAGATGGTAAAGGAGGTGAAATGGAATTAAATATCTCATGCCATAGGATTTTTGAGAGAAGGGGAAAGGTGTTTTAGAAATTTTCATAGGACCTTTGTAATCGATTCTTAAAATCAGAGTTTCAAAATGCAAAATGAGCAAACAAGATACCACAGGCTTGGTTCAAGGACAAATGGCATGCAACATTGGAAATTCTACAGAGGTATTTGACTTGTGAAGGGAATTATTCTCTTATATTTCAATATCACATTCGAATTTTGTTTCATTTTGAATTTGAGCAGCAGTTGAACTTTCCTTATTACTTATGGAAGAGTCTCAGAAAAATGTTGAGCCAAGTAAAGAAGAATACGAAAAAACCTTCCAAAAGTATGTATCATCATGGCTTAGTAATAATTTTGATCATAGTAGAGCTTACTAAGAGAAATGAAACACAGGAAAGTTTCATTGACCAAATTTGTTTTGACAAACAACCTGGTGAGATGGTGGTAGAGAACTAAGAAATGCAAGGTGAGGACAATACAAAATAGGCTCTTGATGAAGACCTTGTCTCTCCTTGAGCTGAGGGCTTCATCTCTCCTCTAGAAGGCCAATGGAAGAGAAAAACTGTAAGGGCTAGCGTGATGGTAGAGAAACTTCCTATACCTCTTCCAAAACATCGAATCACTAGAAACATGTCCAAATAAAGGGTTGGTACATCCATGACGACATGTTCCCATCCTAATGCTCCAATATCGACCCATGTTCATACAAGTACTCATATAACACCCTCTTTATATCCACAAAAATCAATGGAACAATGTACAATCTATTTAGATGATGAAGGAGAAGATAACCAAACATTGGTTGATATTTTTAAAATTCCAAAGAAGCAGAGGAGTAAAGGCTCGAACCCTCTGGATAGAAATAACCTAGCCCACCATCATATGAGTCACCAGGCAATGTGAAGAGAAAGAATAGGAAAATTAAAAGGTTAAAAAAAGAATCTTTGGAGATGGAAATACTAAACCGATGCATACAAAAATAAAATGACTTGTTAAGAGAACAAAGAAAAAACCTCCAAGAAGAGGTATGGAATCTATTGTATGAGAATAGAAATATGTAGAAGAATATTATGAGCTCTAGTCAGCGAGAACAAAGGAGGAACAGTGAAAGAATAACCGGGGCAAGGGGAAGTCTCAACATTTTGATCAATGCAGCTGAGCTCTTCTAACTAAACACAAGATGCTTCTATTTTTGGGATCAATTTTGAGTTTACGGATGCTTTTTTCACGAGGATATGAAAGTATATAGGTGTGAGGAAGATGTTGGTCTCCCATTTTTCCACATTTTTCCACATTTTTCCACATTTTTCCATTATTTTTTCTTATTATTATCCCACTATTACACATTAACCTGACCTCATTATTCCAAGAATCCATGTTCCTAAGCCTAAAACCTTGCAAAAATATTTAAAGATGTAATAGTTGCTTATTATAATTAATTTGCTAAGATTTTAATAGGTTTAATGAGTTTTTGGGAACTAATGTTTACCTATGAATAATTGCAGTTCAGTTCCTACACCTACTATGGAGTTCCGGTACCTTGGTTTGGAGGATTTCCTATTTGTGTTCACCCAATGAGAAAAAGAGTGTATAGGTTTTGTAGATCTAGTCCTCTGCATGGTTCGTGTACTCTGGCTCAAGTTCTAGATCCTTCATGAGAGCACTAGGCCATGGTCAAACATAGAGTCAAATATTCCTTGTTCCTAGGCCATTTGTGGGAATCTTCCAAAACAAAGATGATATATTATGCGTATGCATTATGTCATACAAATAGAAACTAGATAAAAACCAACTCCTTCAAATTTCATTCTAATTGCTAAATATATCAGATAGATCATGGATAGTTAAACTTGGTAAATATATTCGTTGCCTTTTTCAAATTTGGGTGTTTTGTTCACAAGAGAACAAGGGCATAGTCTTATCACTCTGTGTATGGTTATATATGTATGTAACGCCTTCATTTTGGGAGCCAAGAGCATCCTTGATCATTGTTATTTTTCATTAAGACTCAATTATATAATGAAGCATATGTTGTGAGTTAAATTATGTTTTAATGAAATTATTCCTTTTATAATGTTGGGGTGTTCTTTTGATCATATCATTGTGAGTTTCTAAGGAATGCTATAGGTTGGTAAGGGCCCACCAACCCAGGATGCAATGTTTTGTATATTTTTTCTAGAATAGTTTTTAATGTTGTAGCAATAGTTCATTCCATTAACGATTTTGATTTCTTATGTTATGTTTTTTTTTTTGGTAAATGAGTGTGTGAATCTATATTGTTTTATAAGGTTATAGTACAAAATTGATGCATGGAATCCTAGGATCTGCCTGAACGAAAACCAGATCTGGGGTCCTTGGAATGCAGTATCTCAAAATAAAAAATATGTTCCTGGGTTGCCTCCATGGGAAACCAACCCAGGCTACCATAATCCAGTCTAAAAACCTCATCAAAAGAAATCAAAAAGTCTAAACATAGTGGGGTTAGCTTCTACTCTGAGAGACATGATCTGGGTGGGTCCTGCACTAGTCTTGGTTGATGGGGTGCTCTTTATCCCCTTCCTATTGTGTCGTGTCCTCCTCCCTTTGTTCCACCAAACATAGATTTTTGATGCATGCTGGGGTTCCATTTATGTCTACTAGAGTGATATCTATATGGTGGATGTAGCATATATAGAGATGAAATTTCCTCTGACATTCACTCCAATTTCTCCTGTTGTCTTTTCTGGTCCTCCACCAGCCTTTTTACCCCCACCTCCAGGTTATTGATGCGGTTGAGAATTCCTGTGCGCTCTTTCTTCTGCTCTTTGGTTTCCATCCTATTGGTATCCCCACGGTCCGCACACATCTTACCTATCAACATTTTGGTTCTCCAAGATTCCTCCACCGTCTTGTGGTAGAGGGTTATCCTTGGTTGTGTGGCTCCGGTGTCCCGTATCCCCCCTACTTCCTGGGTTAGTGTTGACCAGGATTTTCCCCTACGGGAATTGTTGAATTCTCCCTCCCATATTTTAATGATCGTCTTCCCCTTGGTGTCTACCTTCATGAGGAAGGTTCTCTTTGCTTCCCTGGCCACCTGTTTGATTCTTGTCCTCCATCGGGAACTAGGTTCCTTCGCCTGGGGGCTCTCTTGCTGTTGGTTTTCTTTATGTGTACCATCTTCACTTGCAGGTGGTGGTTCTTATGTTGGTTTCTTTCCCTATTCTGCTTCACCTCCTTCTGGTAAGTAAGGTGGACCCTGTAATTGTGATGCCTCATTCTGTGGCAAGTTCTGGTGTCCCTACCTTTATGGAGCCAACCCGGTTGCGGTCCCGTCCTTCCAATCATGGCCTGCTCCTCAAGGTGGTCCTGCCCATCAGTATCTTTTGCTCCAGGGCATGTACGCTTGATGACCTTATTGTTATCCCCGCGCCATGCTTTGCCTTGATCATTGTACGCAATCCCTTTCCCCATCCCATCTCGGTACTTTGGTGAGGTGTGATCCTACTTGGCCATGGTGTAACCTATCGTCCTTCATCCTTTACCACATGTGAGTTATCTGTTCTTATTTCCAATGGGTAACTTATGTACTTCTTTTTATTGACGAGACCGTGGTGTCGTACCTTCACTTGATGTGTGATCTGCGTCTGCATTTGTAACCTTCTTTGATTGGTGGGCCATCATATTCTGTCTGGGACCTACGTGTCCTTCAGTGTCTGTTGCGCCTCCATTCTTTCCATAGTCTT
>WSFP011462328.1:0-18733 GCA_009831015.1 Picea engelmannii
GCGGTCTGTGAGGCCATGTGCAAATACATCCAATGTGTCAAACAATTGAGCTTTGAATGATTCAAGAATTTCTTTTAGGTTTTGAGAAGAAATAGCCATGTAAGCATCCTATGAACTCACCCAATAAGTTACGGCAGAAAATCACGGCTTTTTCTGGAAAAACCCTAAAAAACTGCTGAAGTTAAAATGCTCATAACTTCACTTCCCGGACTCCGTTTCGGCTGATTTTTTTTTTTGAAATTGGGTGAAATTGTGAGAGGAACTCAGATCTGTAATTTATTTGGGCAAATTCGGCCTTCAAATGTTACAGAAATAAAAATAAATCGTGCCGCCGTCCGCAGAAAAAACCCTGAAAAATTGCAGATTTTAAAACCTCAATATCTTGACCTTCCGGACTCCGTTTTGGATGATTTTTTTTCTCAACTTGGGTGTTTTTATGAGAGTAACTCAGATATACAACCCTTTTCTACAAATTTTTCACAGAAATATACTGAAAATGTCTGGAATGTCGCGGCCCTCTTTTTTCTTCTCCGAAAAAAAAAAAATCTGCAAAAATAAAAATATTTGCCCACAACTCCGGCCAAGGAAAGTGATCTGATACCACTTGTTAAGAACCTGAATATATCTACCAATATAATAACCACAAATACTGAATACACAATAGATCCACAAGCAAGATAGAATAAACCTCACTTTATTATTACCAAACCCTTGAGGTAGGGCAACACCATACAATGGATCCTATTATGGAAGAGATCCTCTCCTGTTCACTTGCCTCTTCGAGGGGGCATCCTCCTAATGAGCTTCAGCTCCAAATATAATACTTCTCTTCATGTCTCATTACATTGCTTGAGCCCCTTTATATAGTGCTACCATCACCTAAGAACATTCTAGAGGAGGAATCTTCTAGAAGTAGAACCTTCTAAGAAGTCCTCTTACATTTATTATATCTAACTACCATAGTGGGCCTTATTTAATAATATAGTGGACCTATTCCACCTTACATTGAATGACCTCCACTATTATCACTATGGGCCCTCTGGCCCCCCCCACTACCTCTCTAGCTACCTTACAGAAGAAAAAAAAACCAAACAGTACAAGAAAAAGGAAAAACCCAACTACAAGAAAAAGTTTTACAAAGGGAAAAATAACTTTTACTCAAAAGAAGAAAACATCAGTTCATCAGAGTATAGTGACAATGATGGTGATGAAGTCCTTTTTCTAGGTATTGAAGAGTCTAATGATATAGAAGACATTAAACATGAGAAAGAATCAAAACATGAAGCATAAGTTAATATGGAAGAAGAACTTCTCAATGCCTCGGATGAATTAAGAAATACAAAACCAGATATAGACAACTGAAAAGTTTTGTAGTTGAAAAAAAAGAAAAACATGAACAGAAAGAAGAGGAGATGGAGAAACTCATAAGAAACCTGAAAAACCAAATCCTAGAAGTAAATAGGATCGAAGAAATTCTAGAAAAGTCTCTTAAAGAAAAACAAATAACCTGCGAAAAGATGGAGGTAGAAATGGTTCACCTAAGAAAAGATCTGGATACAAAACTGATTCAAACAAGATATGAGAATAGCTCTAAAATGTTGGATAATATTATTACCACACAAAGGGATTTAGGTAATAAAAATGGAATAGGTTATTCTCAAGAAAAAATCCAAGTCAACTCAAAATCTTATGCAGATTCTCTCCTCAGTACATTCAAGAAGAAAAATGAAGAGAAGACAAATAATGACCAGAACTCCAGAGGACTACTTCCACCCATCAAGAAGGAAAACAAGACAATACCAAAGAAGGTTTATCAAAACATGTATCCTTTCATTTTCTTTGGTTATTGCTTTGCATGCTCTAATTTCAGACACAAAGCTATGAATTGTAGAACATATAGAAGAAAAGATCTAAAGGTTAAGAACTATAACATTAAAGATAAACAAGCAGTAAATCGAGTTAAAAGCAGAAACTATAACTCCTTTGCACCTCTCCAAGAAGGGGACCTAGAATGCTTCAGATGGCATAACTATGGACATAAGGCCATTAATTGCAGATTAATGGAAGTTTCAGAACAACCAAAGTTCATTAGAGAGCAAAAGAAACTTTGGAGAGAAAAAACACCCAAAAGGGAATGTCTTATTGCCTTAAAAGTCCAAGGTAAAGAATACCTTTGGTATGTTGACAGTGGGTGCTCAAAGCATATGACAGGTAACAAGGACAATTTTTTAGAATTAAAGAAACAAAAGGGTAAAGTTACATTTGGTGACAATGGTTCAGGTAACATACTTGGGAAAGGTACTGTGAGTTTGGGAAAGGACAAAGCCAAAAATGTGCCGCTTGTTGAAAAATTGAAACCTAGTCTATTAAGTGTCATCCATACCTATGATCAGGGGAATTTCTGCATCTTTGATTCCCAGAAATGTGAGATTATGAGAGAAGACACAGGAAAATTAGTTGGTACTTCTCCTATAACTCCCGAAAGTGTATATATACCAGATGCAAAATTGAATGAGGAATGTCATATACATCTAGTAGATGAAAGTTGGCTATGGAATAGAAGGTTGGGGCACATTAACTTTGACAATCTAGTAAAAGTCAACAATCTTGGTGCAGTAAGAAACTTTCCAAAGATCATAAAGCTCTCAAATACTATGTGTAGACACTATCAACTAGGGAAGCAAACTAGAATAAGATTCAAAGAAAAAGAATACACAACCTCAAAACCTTTAGAGCTTGTTCACACTGACCTATGTGGACCTACAAGAACCAAGAGTTTGCAAGGAGAGTCTTACTTTATCTTGTTCATTGATGATTTTACTAGAATGTGTTGGATATGTTTTCTCAAAGAAAAATCAGAAGCACTTAACAAATTCAAAGCCTTTAAAAACCTTGTTGAAAATGAAAAGGAGAAAAAAAATCAAATCTCTTAGATCAAACAATGGTGGTGAGTTCACCTCAAAGGATTTTGATCTCTTCTATGAAACCCATGGAATAAAAAGACAATTATCTGCTGCTAGAACACCTATGCAAAACGAGATTGCCGAGAGAAAGAATAGAACAGTTTAGGAGGCTGCAATGATAATGTCTGATGAATATTGGAGGGAATATGTAAGCACAACAATATACATATTTAACATAGGTCAGCTCATGGTTAATAGTGATAAGACTCCTTATGAAATATGCTTTGGAAGAGCTCCATCAGTAAAATACTTCAAGGTCTTTGGAAGTAAATGGTACGTCAAAAGACTTGATGAGAATCTTGGAAAATTTGATGCCAGATCTGATGAAGGTATTTTTATTGGATATGCTTCTAACAAGAAAGAATCCGTATGCTACAATATTAGATCACATAATATTGTTGAGAGTGCATATGTCAAGGTGGATGATGTAAAAATGTTAAGGATCAAAAATCAAGAGACTATACTTGAAAGTGAAGATGAAGATGATGATGAGACAATTGGCACACAAGTAGAAGAAGTAGAAGAGAATAAAGACATGGAAGATGATGATATGCATACGAGTGAAGATGAAGAAGATATTTAAGAAGAGATAAGAGAGGAATTCCCAAGAAGAGACACAGAGACACCCTCAAGAATGACTCAAAAGAATCATTCTGAAGAACTAATTATTGGAGATATGAATGATGGAGTGCACACAAGAAGAAAACTACTGTATCAAACAAAATTAACATTGTTGTCACATATTGAACCCATATCAATCAAATATGCACGTAAAGACGAGAATTGGGTCAAAGCTATGAATGAAGAATTGGACCAAATTGATAAAAATCAAACTTGGGAACTAGTTCCAAGACCAAAAAAACAAAAAAGTCATTGGAACTAAATGGGTGTATAAAAACAAAATTAATGAGGATGGGAAAGTAATCAGGAATAAAGCCAGATTGGTCTGTAAAGGGTATGCTCAGGTTGAAGGAGTAGACTATGAAGAAACCTTTGCACCTGTGGCTAGATTGGAGGAAATTAGGATGTTCCTAGCTTTCTCCAGCTACATAAAATTTAAAGTGTACCAAATGGATGTCAAGTCAGTATTTCTCAACAAAAACTTATAAGAGGAAGTCTATATTGAGCAACCATAAGGGTTTCAATTAACTAACAAAGGAGACTATGTATGTAAATTAAAGAAAGCACTCTATTGGCTAAAACAAGCACCCAGAGCATGGTATGCAAGGCTATATTCTTACTTACAAAAACAAGGCCTCAAAAGGGGATCAATAGACAATAATCTTTACTGTAAAATTGATGGTAATAACATGATTATTGTGGAAGTATATGTTTATGATATTATATTTAGCAGTGATGATGAAAAAATGAGTAAGGACTTTGCTAGGATGATGCAACAAGAATTTGAAATGTCTTTGCTTGGTGAATTGAATTTCTTTCTTGGATTACAAATAATACAGTCCAAAAGAGGAGTCTTTATCCACCAGTCTAAGTATGTTAAAGATATGCTTAAGACATTCCAGTTAGAAGATTGCAAACCTGTTAGTACACCTATGATAGTTGGATGCAAACTAATTAAGGATGATGAGTCCAAAGATGTAGATCCAAAGCACTACAGATCAATGATTGGGAGTTTTCTCTATGTAACAACTTCCATACCTGATGTCAAGCAAGCTGTTGGGATGGTGGCTAGATTCCAAGCAGCACCAAAGGAGAGCCATGTTCAAGCTATAAAAAAATTCTTTAGGTATTTGAAAGGAACTATAGATCTTGGTTTGTGGTACCCTAACAAGGATTCATTCACTTCAAAATCCTATTCAGATGATGATTGGGTAGGTAGTGTAGATGATAGAAAAGTACAAGTGGAGGAGCATTCTTTTTGGGAGAATCACTGGTAGCTTGGATAAGCAAGAAACAATTCTCAATTTCATTGTCTAGCACTGAAGCTGAGTATATTGCAACAACAAAATGTTGCACACAAGTGGAATGGATGAAACAAACCTTACAAGACACCGAAATAGTATTTGAATAACCTACTACTATCCACTGTGATAATACAAGCGCCATAAGTCTCTGCAAGAACCCTTTTCAACACTCAAAATCAAAACACATTCCAATAAAATACCACTATCTAAGAGATTAGGATGAGAATAAGAAAATTAAATTGGAATATGTTCCAACACAAGAACAAGTGGCAGATATTTTCACAAAACCCTTAAGCAAAGGTGTATTTGAATATATCATGAAAAAATTGGGAGTAATCCCTCTTCCAACCTAAATCTCTCAAGAAAATAATGCATCAGTTGGCACCCATTCAAGGGGAGACAACAATCAACGTCAGAAGGAGTCATTCTATTGTGATAGGAAAAGTGTGATTGCAGGAGGAGTTATCAATGGTCAAGACTCTGATTAGAAGCATTTAGATAGACATATCATAGGAGGAGAAACCATTTTCCATTGATGTCAAAGGGGGAGACTAACTTCAGAGGAGAGAAGCATCATCACAGGGGGAGATTGTGTATGAAGTTTGTGAGTTTCTATCAATGAAAAAGGGGGAGATTGTTGAACATAGTGTCGTTGATGTCAACAGTCGATATCTTTGATGTGATGATAAGATGAGATAAAAACTTAGGAGGGTTAGCGAATGAATATAAAATCTCAGAAGAAATGGCGCGATGAATCTCAGAAGAATCGCTGTAGGATTAGTCAACGATCAGATCAATTCAAGACCGTTGATGCGTAATCACACAATCAACGACATGGATGGATTGTAGAGAGAGAAAGGAGAATTAAACGACTTGCTATTTCCAATCTTGCAATTAGTCAGGACCATTCGATATTATAACTTCGAATATCGACGATTGTGGTTGATCTAACAAACGATCAGATTAAGTCACATTAAGTCGTGACCGTCGGATGCACAATCGCCAGATCAACGACAGGGATAGATTGCGGATATCGAAAGAAGAAATAAATATCATGCTATTTCCCATCCCGCAATTAGTCAGGACCGTCAGATCTTATAGCCTCGAAGATCGAAGATTGTGGTTGACTCACCAACAATGCACAACTTCAAATTACAGAGTTTTGGTGATAAGTTAAATCACTTGCAAGTTGTGGTTCCACAACCATCCTTGATCGTTGATCTGCTTCGAGTGTCCTCACGACTGTTGCATCACTTTAAGTGGAAGGATAGGATAAGAGGGGAAAAAAATTTGAGAATTTGATTATCTGAATACCCGTCAGTCGTTGGATCACTTTTTAGTGGAAGGACAGGATAAGCTAAAAAAGATTGAGAATTCAGTTATCCGAATACTCGTCAGTCGTCAGATTGAATTAATGGAAGGACATGATAAGAAAGGGCTGAGATCTGAGATCTCGATCACCTGAATATCCATCAGTCGTCGGACCACCTTAAGTGGAAGGATAGGATAAGAAAGGGATGAGATCTGAGATCTCGATCACCTGAATGTCCGTCAGTCGTCAGATCGAACTAAAAGGAAGGATAGGATAAGAAAATACGAAGAGCCGTTGGATTTAATCCAAGGCAAAGATGCATCGTAGACAGATCGAGTCGTTGATCTAAGATCCTGATCAAACAAACATCATTCACTTCGGGTCTAAATATGTGAGGAGGTTACTCTTCGGAAAAATCTCACTTCAAAATGTTCAGGTTGAGATTTGAATTTCTTGAAGCCCGGAGACTCTGAGAGCCGAAATAAATTCTCGACCGCCGGATCATCCGAAGTAAGCCTCAACCTTTCGATTCAAGAGGACATGTGGTAGACCACATTAGCATACCACATTCATAAGGACATGTGGAAGACCATGTCAACAAAGACATGTGGCAGACCACGCCAGTATAATACGTCATCAAGGACACGTGGCACAGTCAGATAATGACAAGTGTCAAGTTGAAATCGACAGTTCAGGTATGTGTAAATCACAAATCTGAGTGACACGTGGCAGATACTCATCTTGTGCCATGTCATCAAGTGACGTAAGAAAGTTAAGTCACTCTGGGAGTTTTACTTCAGGAGTTTTACCACCAACAGTTGCCCAAAGTCCCAAAGTCTCGAATGTCGGAGTCCCGAAGTGGATGTGAGTCGTTCGATCTGAAAATCACTTCGGGTGTATTTTCAACAGTTGATCATAATATAGTGAAAGGATAGCGTAAGTTGAAATAGGAGAAGTCCCAAAGTAAATGGTATCCATCCATCTCAATGCTTGATTAAGTCCTAGCCGTGGGATTAAACAATGAAAGGATGAGTGTAAGAATAAAATTTGACCATTGATTTGTTTCTGTGAAATAAACAGTCCTATATGATTCGTAGGTTTGAAAAGTTGAAAACACAAAGTTTCGAAGGGCGAAGTTTCGTCAGCCGTTCATCTCATCAGAAGATTGAATCGTGATCGTTGAAATTGATAAGTGCTCAAGTGATTGTTTGGCCTAGTGTCTGGTCACCGCCGTTGGTCATATGATATAAGAGATTTAAATGAAAATATAACATGTTGTTGTAATTGGTAAGCCCATGGTTTTGTAACGCTTGGTCACATGTAATGGTTTGAAGGAAGCGTCTCCACAGAATTCAGTTTCTGTGAAAATAATAGAGATTCGGGATCGAGTTTAAAGGATGAAATTGATCCATATGTGATCAATTTACGAAAAACCTTCACAGTAAAAATAATAATCAATGATTATGATTAAGTTAAACAAAGAGGTGTGATGGTTCAAAACCAAGGGACACAGTATATCACTCTCACACCGTTTCGAAGAATATATAAACGAGGAAGAGTGTTGAGAAGAAACATGTCTTTGGAGTCCGAATCAGAGAATATATTAAATCAAAGAAGCAGAGAGAGATGCAGTAAAATACTTGATACAGAAGTTTGTCTAGATTCAGAAAATCAAGGGTGGTTGGGTGGTGCAAGGTCAGGTTGGTGCCTGCAGAGGGAGTTGGTGGTTCCTTGTCAGATGTAGCTGACTAAACAGGGGGTCGTAGCCTCCTACCAGTTGGTGCTGGTGAAAAAGGGTGTGGGTGCATCTTGATCAGTTGGTGTTGATCGAAAAGGAAGAATATATTCCTTCTATGTAACATGTAAAACAAATTTTGCAGTTAATAGAAAAACGTTTGTGGTTTTTCCCATTTGGGTTCCACGATAAATGTTGTGTCAAAATTCCGTTTGCATAAGTAAAAGAAAATTGACAAAATTATTGTGTCACTGATTCACCCCCCCCTCTCAGTGACAAGATCTGATCCTTCAGAGACCTTCTCCAAAATTGACTTGTTAAATTGCATAACGTCTTTAAGCATTTGTCTGGGTAAAGGGGGGTTTGATGCACACATTTGGGTAATTTGATTATTATATGTGTTTGAAATTGCTATGATCTCTGTGACTTATGAAACCCATGGAGGGCGTAATTGTTTTTCATGCAGGACTTTCCCAGTGGATAGGTACAAATGGGGGAATGATTAGCTTGGACCTCCATGGAGATGAAATTCCAACAGATGGATGCTGTGACCCCAACCAGGGGCAGAGAGACACTAGAGGCTTTCACCAGGAAGAAAGAAGGGTGTTACACCAGGGACACCTCGACAGACCTAGACCCAGGGGGGTCTTGCATTTCCGGCTGGACGTTGACCCTTGAGAGAACATGACATCATAATTATGACCCTGACCTCATCCAGAGTTAGGGTTTGCATTTATAAGGGTAGTTATCTATTGGTTGTCCCATGTGACATCATCCAGGGCTTTTGGAGGCCAAACATTCTGCGGCCCAACGTTCCACCCTAGGGGCTCAACGTCACCCTAGAAGGGCATGACGTCACCCTTGGAAATGATTTTAGGGTTTAATTACTTTCAATTATGTAAAAATTGGATTTTTGATATAATTTGGCCAGGTTGGCCTTTTTAATGACCTAATTTTAATTAAAGGTCATTGAAACTGTATAAATAGAGAGAAAAGACTCTCATTTTTTCATCATCACTCATCACACAAGTAGTGTGGTCTAAAATTTGCACCCTTTTTGGGAGTTATTGGCTGAAATTGGGAGGCACACTTGTCTTGGAGGATAAAATTTGCAACTTGGATCATTTCTTGGTGAATTTACTTGGCAATATAGGTTTTTATTGCTTGATTGTTCTTGGTGAAGTAAGTAAATCCACAATTCTTCATTTTATTCTGAATGTTATGGTATATTTTCTTATTCATGTTAAAGATTATGAAATTGCTTGCTTGACAAATCCTAGGAGTAAAGGAATTAAGTTATTACTTCTTTACTCTTCATTGTTAGAATTTTACCAACAAGACTTTGACCTAGGTAAACTTCTAGAGCCCTAATTACTAGCACTTTGGAAGTCATTACCTAGTCAATTGTTGCTTCTAGTATCTATCAGTAGTCTAATGAAGGAAGAATTTTCTAGAGCCTAAAATTGCTTACAATCTAGCAAGTTTGTCCCTAGGATTTGGATTCTTGAGGCCTTGGGTTACCAACACCTCATCCATTCATCCCTTATCCTTAGACAAATACAATAATTTTTCTATTGCTTCCAAGAGAAAACTGTCACCTCTAGACTCCATTAACCCTAAAAGGCACTAGTCCACTTGCTTTAGTGAATTGATTGATCAAACCAACTCTCAAACTATCTTCCATGAAAAATTTACTAACTTATACGAATATTAGGCTAGACTAATCCATTAACTAACTTGTTGTTGTTGCAAAATATTGCTACAACCATCTAACAACAACAAATTTATCTTAAAAAGTGACGTCAAAAGTTGATTAGACATTGCCAATTTTTCTTCTGACAAGTTGTTATCATTCTGTAAACTTAGAGCTATATTTTCTTGTCCTTTTCAAGCATTTTTAAGGCATAATTATTGTGGCTTTTACAAAATATTCATTGCTGTTGTAAATAATTACATTATTGCAGTTTTATATCAGCTTACTTATTTTTCATAGGTTCATGGTCTTATGAAGCACTAACATCATATGGTACTTGGAAATTTCACTCTTTGTTGTCTTGTTCTGGGCAGGTACACCTTATTTACCCTTTTGCTTCATCTCTATAAGACACAAAGAAACTATGACTTGAGTGACCTATGAGAGGGGGGAAATTTCTTGTATCTTTTACCTTAGCCTTCTCAAACCCTCAAGTCACTAGGGACATCTCCCTTGGGGTACTGTGACATACTCCTAAATAAAAAGGGGTTTCCTATTAAGGTGACAATGATAGGTCATTCCCTATTACGCCAATATTTCACCCACATGCCTTGGGATTTGGGCAAGTACAGATCGTAGGATAACATGACCCTTGGAGGGCGAATCTATTTACCTTTGTAGGACCTTTCCTTGTGAATAGGTATTCATGGGGATATGACTTTGGTCAGAACTCCATGAGGGATTTGGAGCCTAATGATGGATGTTAGACCCCACGTCTAGGGAACATGAGATGATGGACGTTGCACCTTGAGGATGGAGGGAGCTGCCTTTGGAGGCACCTTGGCATGACTAGATGACAAGATCCCACCACTTGCCACTTGGCCATTGGCCGTTGGAGGCCTAGATGTCACTTGCCTAGCCCATGACATCACCCTTGGAGGGATAGGGCTTGATGGAGATGGTTCCGTAGATGGTTTAATGGAGGAGGACACTTGGCATGGAATTTGGGCACATGTGGGCATGATGTATGGCCTTTGGATGTCTAACTTTCCACAGTTCTAGCTTGAACATCAAAATTTGGAGCTCATCGTCACCCTTCTAGGGTTTATTTCATGTAAAATTTTAATTTTGTAAATTGGATAAACAATTTGAAGAATTCGACCCTCTTGTATTTTTTAAGTTGGCAAATTAAGTGGACAAATAGGTCAAGAGACTCCATATAAATAAGCCTCTTGAGAGGAGCATAAGGTGCTATCACTTTAGGGGTTTGATTCTAGACACTTGTTGTGACATTATTGAAAAATCTAAGAAGGGAATAAAGAGTTGTTGGAGACGAAAATTTCTTGTACTCTAGAAACCTATTCTTGAAATCTAAGGCCCTAAGGTGCTAGCACCTTATATTTCAAGCCCTTTCTCTTAGACATTACTATAATCATTCTCCAATTGCATATTTATTGTTGTTACAAAAGACTCCATAGCCCAAAATGAACTAGTTTACTTGCTCTCTTGTGAAGGAATTTGATCAAACAACACTCAAATCTTATTCTCTAAGACTTTCTACTAATTTGTCTAACTCTAACTTAGGCTAATTCATTGATTTTAGTGTTGTTGTAAAACATTTCTACAACCATCTAATCTGCTACAATTTGCTGCATAATTCACTCTAACAACTAACTAACATACTCACAATTCCTTTGGAACACTTGAATATTTATCTATTGGATATGTGCTAAATTTTCCTTTTCAAAACTATAATTGTTGTTATAAATTGTTGTGTTGCTGCAATTTTATATCAGCCTTAACAATTTTTCATTGTCTGTTTTCTATTGAGGTATTACTTGCCTATTGGAACTTGGAAATCACTATACATATAATATAATTGTTCTTTTTCCAGGCAAGTACCTAGAACACTGTTTTCTTCCTCAACTTCATAGACATACACTTTGACTTAGGTGATCAAGAGAGGGGGTGGTAGGTTTGGCTAGAATACTTTATACTTTGATCCCTTGAGGTCACCAGGGAAGCCTCCTTTGTGCTGGACCTCTTTCATCACTAAAATGAGTGTATTTCTTACTAACGTGACAATGTTAGGATTTCCTATAGTTACATGGATTTGGGGACTTGTGTTGGGGCTTTGGCCTAAGTACAAATCCCGTGATAACATTTTGGAACCGTTTCTGGGGAGAATCAAGTCAATTTTCCTCAATGACACATCCTTTGGTAATATTCTTCCCAAAGCCATTATCTTACAAGCTTACCTAGAAATTCCACTGAGGGAAATTCCCTCACTTCCTTTGATAATCCTAGAATGATTATTTGGCGAATCCATTGATGACAACCCATATTGAACATCATTATAAAAAATAACCTTTTTACCCTTGGATTCTCCGATATGGGATCTGGGTGATATTTTTAGACCCTTGGACATGAGTAAAATCCTAGTTTACCCTCAACAGATACTTCCTGAGTATAAGAAAAAATGGTTGCCCAAGTTTTCTGGTAATGATGATACTATTGTCGAAGAAAATATGAGTAATTTTTGGGCTTTCTTTCAATTGAATCTTGTATATGATGAGGGTGAATATTTGGTGATGAAACCTTTTTTAGCCACTCTTCATGACACTGCTTAAATATGGTATGATGGTATCCCTGATAAAAGCATTGAGACCATTGAAAAATTTGAAGAGACCTTCCTGAAAAAAATGGGGTATTTGACAAAACCCAAACACACTATTCCAACGACCCCTTCGTGTAAGAAAGGAATATATTTATGAAGAAGATTACCAACACCTTAGGGAGGAGCAAGAATTATCCCATGATTCTACTAAAGACAATGAAGACTTGGTTGAAGAACAAGAGCCTAAACAGGTGAATCACAAGGATGAAGTGCTTGTGTCTGCTCCTCTTTTTGATGAAGCCATCCAAGATTCCATTCCTCCTCCACATGAAGAAGAGAACATGGTAAATCATTTCCCTTTCCAAGACTTTGATGATGCTCTATTCTATGATTCAGAAAGTGAAGGAGTGCTAAATAAACCCTCATATGTGTTAAACCCTTCATGTTATAATAAATATGATGATGTTATTATTGATGAGTTTATACATGTTGGGAGACGTAAATGGGATGTGATTGGTCATGATGGGGATCCCATTTATGATGTTAAAGATCATTTTCAATTGTTTCCTTTACAACAACCATATGTGATTACTACAAATGTTTGGCATCAAAGAGTTGACATGATTGCAGATTTGTTTCAACCACCTAGGGATGATTCTTTGGAGTATTCTCATGATAATTTCCGGTCATACCCTGGTGGATTTGATACATATCCTTTTGAGCACTTGGATTTATTCTATGAAGAGAATTTTCAACCACTGTTGTGCTCTAATTTTGATAAGGGTGAGGACATGGTTTTCTTAGAGCAAGAATTTTTTTGTTACAAGAATTTCTAACTTCCTCTACTTTCATCTTTCCATTCTACTACGGATATGGTTGGGGGTTCCCCCCATTATGGTCACTTTACTCTCAACCGAAGTTGTTTTCAACCTTTTTTTTTTTAGGCCTTTTCAGTTTCACACACAAAATCAACAAACCTTTGGTTGGGAGCAATTTTTTTTCTCTAGGCCCGATTTCATCCCTTGCCTTGTGCCCTCTTTTCCCATAGACAACCGTAGAAATTTCCGTAGGTTCCTTCTCATCCCTTATTCTCAACCTTTTGGTGATAGCCTTGTATCTGAGGATGATGATTTTCCTTCATCTTATTTTCTTGGCCTTGTCTTGGGATGAATAGGGCATGGTCATGGTGATACCTCTTTGCATGATTTTGTCCCTCCCTCCTACCTCCATGAGTTAGATTTTATGATTATATATGATATAATGACTAATCTAACTCATGTTCTTTTTGTTCTTGACTTATCTATATGTTGGTTTATGATGAAGAACATAGGTAGATGTTTTGATACAATACTGGCATGGTTGTATTGGTTATATTATTACACCTATCATTTCTACTAATATAGATTAGAGTAGGTAGGTTAGAAATTTGCATCATGCATTGCATTGTATATATTTTGCATCTTACATATCATGGTAGTATAGTTTACATTAATATTAGCATGCATTTGCATACATACATATGATTTACATATTATTTTCTTGCATCATTGCATAATTATATGTTAAATTTACATCTCTCTGCATATTGATATGTTAGAATGAAAACATCAGGAAAATTTTCTTTTCAAGTTTTGATTCTAATAATTATCATCTTTTATATGAACAAGGGGTAATGGAACCACCCTAGGTACTCTAACATTCTTCTTGAGTGTGTAGGCACATATCATACTAGGAGATGTTGAGGTTCTCATGCGCTATACGACGAGCACATGTCCCCAAGTAGGAGCCAGATGTTACACCCCTAGGCTAGGGGAAACTAAGGATATCATGTCTCGAGACCCACAAGTAGCAAACATGGAGTGATGAGAGTTATATTGACTAGCAGAGCCCGGAGGGCCCCTCTTTATAATGAGTGCTTCATCGTTCATTATCAACAACAGAGCAACGTCCACTGCATCGACTTGGTCCAAGAGGAAAACGTGTCTTGCTCCATAAAGTAACAAGTTTGATATCATGGTAAGTGTCATTTTAATACTTGAAGCATTTGAGCATATCGCAAAGAATCCTTTCTTGATTTTCAAACATTTGCTTGGAATTTATACCTTTTTTCTAGTTTCACCTTGGTGAGTGACATGGTCTCCTAGTAAGTAGGTCACCCTCGGGCAAAGTGTTTCTACTGAGTGATTCTTTGAAGGGTCACCGTACCATTCCTATCCATACTTACCACCTTCTAGCATTCTACCCCTCTGTTTCCTTATATTTTGGGTTTCCGGGTTCATTGAACTAAGAAGGTATTGTACCTCATTTCATGGGAAGAAGGGGATGATGGCCCATAGGTAGATTGCAACTGCTATAAAAGAATAAGAAAATCATGATAAAAAATAAAGTGAACATAGCAAATAAGGACCACCAAAAGCCGGTCCAACTTGAGCTCTACTCATTCAATGCTCACCCCAATCCCAAAGGTAATGCTAAAGCTTGGAAACCCTTAAAGGAGGACCCTCAAATTTGCAAATTATAAATGAAAGCATGGATTGGAAATATGGAAAAAAGTGGTTTGGAAAATGATGTCACAAAAATATTGGGTAAATCAAGAGCAAGCACACCCTCTACAAAGGCACCCATAAATGAGACAATTCGAACCCTTGTATGTCAAGGAACCCACACCTAAAAGTCTTGCCCCAAATACCACCTCACACTCACTACATGACTTATATAGGTTCTCTTGGAAAACATCCCTTGACTTGGGGTTTGGCTTACCCAATAGGGCACCATGACACCCCTTCCATACCTAAATTAGACAAAACTTATAAGGTCTTTGAGAATTTGTTTAATTGGAAAAGGGGGTTTTGATGCACATGTTTGGGTGGTTATTTTATTAGATTTGGCTTACTTGGCATGATTCTTGTGACTTGTGGGTCCTTGGAGGGAACACATGTTTGTCTTTGTAGTACCTTTCCTGATGAACATTTATTCATGGGGAGATGACTTCGTTCAGACCTCCATGATGGATTTGGAGCTAAATTATGGATGCTAGACCCCACGTCTGGGGCACATGAGATGATGGATGTTGCACCTTGAATATGGAGGGTGTTTCCTTTGGAGGCACCTTGAAGCGACTAGATGATGAGATCCCACCATTTTCCACTTGGACGTTGGCCTTTGGAGGCCTATATGTCACTTGCCTAGCCCATGACGTTACCCTTGGAGGGATATGGCTTGATGGAGATGTTTTAGTGGAGGAGGACACTTGGAATGGAATTTGGGCACATGTTAGAATGATGTATGGCCTTTCGAGGTCTAACGTTCCACACTTCCAACCTAGACGTCAAACTTTGAAGCTCAACATCACCCTAGAAGGGGATGAAGTCACCTTTTTAGGGTTTATTTCATGTAAAATTTTAATTTTGTAAATTGGATAAAAAATTTGAAGAGGTCGGCCCTATTAATACTCAAATTTTCAGTGTAAAATTTTTCTTACTTCATAATTTAGTTGATTTATGTGTCTTGTTTGCTCTTCATTTTCATTCAAAAGGTTGTCGGTAGCATATAAATTTTTGAAAGTCTTTAAAAAGGGACTTTCAAAAGTCACAAGTCATCTTAAAGAACTAATATGTTCCAAAAAAGCTTGGTCTTCCATAAGTTGAGTTCCAGGTCCAAAGGTTTTTTTCTTTTCTAAAGTTTTAACTTTCGGTAGCAAAATTGGCGAATTTCCTTAAGGAGGCTCTACCAAAAATTCTGGAAATGAAATTTTCAAATTTTGCTTGTCGATTTTCATGTTTCTACCATCCAAGAAAGAAAAGGGGAACATGGGTTTTTATTTTAGAATCCATGAGATGATTTTATGCTCCTGTGATCATGCCCATACCTCTTCAAAGCAACCCAAATCTTGGGTCAAAATATTTCTTTCATTCACGTTATTTTCTAGGAAACAAACTTTTGGCTTTATTTATGCACAAATGATGATGAACGAGTCAATTCTGAGACATGGGTTGTTTCTCAGAACAAGACCAATTAGGTTCCTCACAAGCAGTCTCCCGAATGAAGGAACGATTTGGGAGAAATATGCATTTGTCCAAAATGGTTCAACCCAAATTTTCTATGGAGTCCGTTTTGAAATCAACTAGTGACGAATAGAAAGTGCTCGTTTTCCCAAGTGAAACGAGGAGTGTTGATGGAGTGAGTTGCTGACTGGGCATTTTTTTATTTTATTACTTAGGTCACAATAGGAGGAAAATAGGCTGCTGTCAATATTGTAATGAAGTGGAACCAATTTCCATTGATGATATGGGGATAGTGGATGCTATTTATCCATCAAACCATTTCCATATTTAAAGGAGAGGATCATTATTTGATAAAATACAACTTCAGGTTTTAAGGCATTAACTTAGAATCAAAGACTTCATCAAAGAAACTTTATAGAGAAGTTCACAAATTTTATGGAAAATTCAATAACAAATTTATTAAACAAATTCTTCATTTGTCGGTAAAAATGTGACAACAAGACATTAAGGTTTTGGATGCTTCTAGAGTTAACCTCATTTATATTTATATTATAGAAGGCATTAATCCCAGACTTCCAAGCCAACATTTTGAGCAAAGGATCCATCGAACCATTTCCATATTTAAAGGAGAGGATTGTTATTCAATCAAATCCAACTTCATATTTTAAGGCATTAACTTAGCATCGAAGACCTCATCAAAGAACGTTTATAGAGAATTTAGCAGATTTGATGGCAAAGTCAATAACATATTTATTAAACAAATTCTTCATTTGTCGGTAAAAATGCGACAACAAGACATTAAGGTTTCAAATGCTTCCAAAGTTAGCCTCATTTATATTTATATTATAGAAGGCATTAATCCCAGACTTCCAGGCCAACATTTCAAGCAAAGGATCCATATAGAGACTAGTTCTAGATTTCTTGTTCGTGATCAACGATTTTTGTTGTTTTTAGTTTGATGATAAACTTTGTAACTAAAATATAGCTACAAATTCTAAATTGTTTTATGCTATAAATTGTATATCGTCAAAGGTGAAAGGAAGAAAGGATCTTCCTTTTGGAAGGAAGCCAGGGATTTGATCTAAGGGGATGGAGTGAGGCTTTGGGGGGAAGAAGCTGTGTGCTTTTATTGTAATCCTGAGGGAAGATGTCTTTGTCATTTCTTATTATCAGATATCCTTGAGACATTTATTATTAGTTTGTAATACTCTTTGTTTCTCATTTCTCCTTATCTTCTTGCTTGAATAAGTTACATTTGTTGAGCATCAATAACTGTGCATGACATATAGATTCTTAATGCAATGAAGCTTCATTGTATCTACCTATCATTCATGTGACCTGTTCAAGTATCATTATTCATTATTAAGAAATAATTTTTGTTTAGTAGATATTCTATTTCATGAATGTGAAAGATGATCTAGCGTAGGTCTCATTGAGATTCATGTTTGTTTTCCTATTCTTCCACCTTCCACAATGAAAAATTATCTTATCTGACATTCAACTCAATTTCCTTTGATCCACAGGATGTTAAAAATGACTCCATGCTTAATGACCTTGATAATTGATCTACATGAATTAATCTAGTTTTCTGCCTTTTATTCTTTCTCAATCCAATATTCCTGATCAACCTATTCCCAAACAAACAATTTTCTTTTAATATGTTCTAGGCATTTCTCTTTTGCAGTCAAGAGCAATATCTAGTGCTAACATATTTTGGCGCCATTTTCAGGGAGCGAAGACATGAATCTATCTTTACCTCAGTATAGGAAAATGAACAATGCTATTTCTTGATGGTGAACAAGAATTAGACATTAGAATTTGACTGCAGATCATTCACCGACGACTCCATGACTAAAGAATCCACTGGTTCAAAATGTCAAAATCATTTGCTACTCGAATGAATGCTATAATAGCTGCACGACTTATACCTTTTGATTTTTCTATTGTTCATGGTTTTCCAAATGTTGTTCCTACTTTGGATGAGTGGGGAGACTACCTTCCCATATTTAGAGGGAAAAAAGATGACAATCCTGCATAGCACTTGTTAGAATTTCATGAACTTATGTATCAACTAGGTATTCATCACAAATATGTCCTCATGAAGATGTTCATGTATTCATTGGAAGGAGATGCTCATGAATGGTACATGTCTTTGCTTCCTTCTAGCATTTCATCATTAAAATATTTATTTTACAACATTTCATAATCATTGTAAAAGGTATTTTCTCGATGAGCTTCTTTTTTAGCATTGTTGTGAAGAATTTGAGTCATCTATTCAACATACAATAGTATTTTCTTCCAGTACTGACGAAGAGAAGGAAATTTATGAAGAATTTGAAAAGGATGTTAGTTCTGGTTAGATTAATGAAGATTATGCTTGTGATGAAAAAATTATTGTTGAAGAAATGAAAGAAGAATCAATTACATATGAATCTTTTTCTAGCTCTTCCATCAAAGAGGAAAAATTTCAAGATAATTCTAAAG
>ML875224.1:0-15320 GCA_009831015.1 Picea engelmannii
ATGAGGATCTGAATATAAGCAATGGTGGAACATTGCTTGTCATTTAAATGTTCTTGCTCATTTATTCATAATGCTTCTTTCAAAGTTCCAATAATTTTTTGGAATCATGGTTTGGAACTTTTTAAAATATAATTTTTTCATTAAAATTTAAATATTTTATGTAATATTTAGTAAACCAAGTCATTGAAATAAGATCGGTCTGAGTCAATCCGAGTTCAAGTTGGAGTTCGAGTTGGAGTTTGAGTTGACCATCGACCGATTCCGAGTTTTAAAACATTGCATTGTACATCTACCTCACGATGAGATATACAATTATATATGTGAGGTCATTTTGTATTGGTTCTCCACTTTTGAGTCCTTGATTGGACAACTATCAGGGTTGAGGATTCGGTATAGACTTTGATGTATCATCTTTTATTTGGCATCCACTACATCATATATATCAGTGCTTACTCCATATTTATGTGCCAATGTGTTTATCTGATGTTGTTGTCGCTTTATATGTTTAAAATTTTGAAAAAAATGAATATATTTTATATTTTTTAATGTTTTTCGTGGTTTTCTGATTTTTTGTCGACTTTTTCCAACTTTTCCCAAAACGATGTTTTCTAGACCCTCACCGACTTTTTGCCGATGCCGACTTTTTCAACAGTGTCGGTAGGTGAGGAGAAGATATCCGAGTATGCTTCCACGACTTTATCTGCTTGTTTCTGCTGTGTGGAGAGATCGACCGCGGAGACCCTGGATGTGGCTGCGATCTTTCCTTCATTCTGAGAACAAATCACGAAGAAGACAAACTTCCCTATCTGAGAGATGACCTTCCTGCATTGTTTGGCAGAGATCAAGGAAATAGCACTAGGTAGGACTGCCTCAAGTATCTTGTACAATTTCTTGTTCAAAGTAATAATAACACTTCGAGGCCTAGACTTATATACAACATGGCGTTTCCATAAATATGGTTGGCCCAAAAGAACATTACAAACTTCGAGAGGGGCAACATCACACAATACCTCGTCTTTGAAGGGCTGATGGCGTATGATAGGCGACATTGTTGGCTCATGCGGATGTCGCTTCCTTGGCGGAGCCATTCGATGGTGTAGGGCTGCAGGTGCGGTATTGTCGGCAAGGCGAGTCGCTTGACAACCTTTGCTGAGATGAGGTTCTTCTGGCTACCACTATCAACGATGAACTGCAGCGGGGTATCCTTCACCCACATCTGTGAATGAAAAAGGCACTCGCCTTCCTCTGGCTCGTCTGGTTCACTGGGCTAGAGCTTGGTGGTAGCAACGGTATCACTGGGTTCTGCATCAATGATCCGTCTCCCCCTTTCTGGTTCTGACTCAGAGTCGGAACCCACATCTGATTCAGAGGCTTTCACCTCAGCCACCAGCGACTGCTTTGAGCGACATTCAACAATGTTATGCCAGGGCCTCTTATGGAAGTCGCACCACTTCCCGGTATCTTTCTTTGTCTTTGCGGTGTCCTTTGCTTGTGGCCTGTACTTGTTGTCCTAAGGCAGTTCGTCTTTGCTTTGTCCTTTGTTCTGCGGGTTGGGGCAGCCCTTTCTTGGCTTTTGTTGTGAAGGGTTCCCAAGCCCAAATTGCCACGTCTTTTGTTTGAGCTTCTATTCGATTTTGACGACATATCGGTAGGCCGCGCCCAAAGATGAGATGTCCAAAAACTCCATTTCGGCTTGAATGTATCTATACAGACCGCTGCGATACTTGAGCACCAGATGTCACTTAGAATCTTTGATACCCAACTTGGTGCGTAAGGTATGGAAGATATTTGTGAACTCAGGCATTGCTTGGTCTCTTTCCTGCCGCAGTGTGGTCCATTTTATATACAGGTCGTCATAACTTCCAATAGGGTAGTATTGTTCCTTAATAACATCCTTGAAGGACTCCCAAGTGATCGCAATTGTAAATAATGAGGGTTACTCTGTTTCCTTCTGCTCACAGAAAGTTTCCCACCAATATTTGACATGGGGAACGACTTTGAGGAGCGCAAAAGTAATATTTTCTCTATTCGAGAAGTTATGGACAGAGAAATACCCTTCTAGAAGATTCAACCATTTCTTTACAGCATTTGCATCTATCTGACCTTCAAATATAGTGCTATAGTGGGAAAACCCCCCTATGGACTACACTAGGGTTCAACGTGTAGGCAGAGCTAACCGTCTAAAGTCTCCTACTTTTTAACAACTACCCCAAATACACCCCACATTCATGCATAAAACACAAGGTAAAGAGATTCGGTAACTCTACCTTAAACTTCGCGTCCGGTGTCTATCCTTTTGCGTTCGGTTGTTCCTCGACTACAAGTCTCCTCCCAAGGCCGACCTGCATTCATAAACAGACAAACAAAGAACTACGAACATGCATCTTATATATGAATTAGTGGGTTAGATGTCATAATCAAATATAAATCAAACATAAAGATTGAACACATCATATTCGAGACACAAAAAATATTCCTTTTTATTAATCTCACAAAGTTACTCACAATGAGATCGACGACTGCTCCTTGAACCTGGTCCGGGCTCCAGGGATGATTTTAAAGATGGAAATTTATTTTAAAATGTAGAAACCTTGGCGAATCTTATTAGTCCTTCATATGCCAACTATAAAAAGTTTGGCTATATTTTTGTAAAAATATTCAAATTTCTAAGGATTTTATATAGTTTGTATAATATTTGGGCGATTTTTAAGGTAAAATAATTTTATCCTATAGAATTTGGGCGAATCATTTTTAGAATAGCGAATCTTATTTTGGGAAAAACCATGGAAAATTAGCCCATGAGCGAAATTTAGCCCCTAAAATCATCCTTACCGGGCTCCTCTTCACCAAGCTCCAACTGCGCTTCCACATATCTTTCTCCTCGTCAGCTCTCTCTAGGGAATGGATTAGGCTTGCAATGGAGGAAAAAGGCAAGAATAGGGAATTTTGACTCAAAACTCACAATGTGGCTACAAATTCTTGGGGCAAGGGGGGAAAGTGAAATGGGCAGAGTTTCACTATTCTTATACTTCTCCTTGGAATGAGACCCCAACAACTTCTTTTATATGACAAAAGGATGGTTATTCGGTTGGGTGACAGGCTATAGGCGGTGGGAGAGTTGGGAAACTACCCAATAGCTCGTTATCTCAACGAATTCCTTGCAACTTTTTTAATTTTTACAACATTTGTGGGCATACGCGGGTTGTAATGGTGCAACTAGCGTACGTACGCGAGCTGTAGTGGTGCAGCAAGCGTGTGTACGCAGACAGTAGTGGTGCAGGACGCATACATCTTCAAAAATATGGTTTTTAAGAAGAGTTGCTCAGTGATGGCTTGGCAAAAATAGTAAGTGAGATGGCCTGATGCCAGGTATGCATGTATGGTGCAATTTAGGGTTATAACATATAGGAATATCGAAGTTGATTTGTACCTTGAAGGGGGCGACGCCTCCGTTTGAGGAAGATGCGTCGCTTGTTGGTAGCTGCCGAAGGATTTGCGCAAAACTATCCATCATCTCGTTCCTCTGTTGTGTGAGGGCTTCCTCGAGCATTATTTTGAAGGGATCTCCTGTCTCATCGTCTTTCGTTTCTCCCGCCATGAGAGGTGGGTTGGGTGTGCGAGAGCTTTTGTCCTTTAGAGAAACAAGCTTGAGACCCAATTCTTTGTACCTTGACCTCGTTGGGGACATGCATTAAGAACAATAAGGAGCAAACCGCTCTGATATCACTGATCTAGAAGAACGAAATGAATACAGATTATTATCAAAAGATGCTTAACACAGAATAACAGATATACAGTAAAACTGGTTTTTATTCAATAAGGAAATAAGCTGAAATTGTAAAATGTAGCGAAAAACAAGCTTGCTAGAATGGTGGCGGCTTATCTCTGAGAAGAGATGTGACGACTGCGCTCATTCGCAAGAAGATGATTACAATGAGGCTCTCAAGGCCTTTTTACAATAAACAGGAATGTCAAAAACCCTAGACATCCAAAAACCTAACCTTAGGAGATGAAGCGCCAAAAGTCATGTGGGCCCCGTTTGGGTAAGTACATCAACTTCCCGGGGTTGTAACTTTTGCATATGATCTTCCTTTTAGGCGCACGATAGCTCGTTGGAAAGGTCTATCTGAGGACTACACAAGTTGTTTGTGGCGAATCCTACACATGTTGATTGTGGCGAGCCCTAAAAACGCAGTTTAGGGCCTCAAAACAACCCTGGAAGTCAGGGACCCGAAAACTAAGAAAAAACTGCCGAACTGGAAAACTTCCAAAATGAGCCAGTTGGAATAGGTGGGAGGCCACCGACATCCATCTGGATCAAATATCCCACACATCATTCTTCATGATGAATTGATACTCTTCTATCATCGCATCTTGCCATACCTTCTGACCTGCGACTTCTCCATGACAAGAAGGCTCAGTATCATTGATGTGGCTCATGGTTGAAACATAGCTCAAAAATCTCCATGGTCTCTTGATCTCTCGAAATGTGCCTCGAGGAGTTGCATGTCCCTCTGCCTTCTGCAGAGTCTGTCGAGCCCAGGCAGGCATTTTATGGCCTACTGTAATGTCTCTGGGAACATCAACTAGAGCTACGGGATCAACTGGATCAATTGGATCAATGACTGTCTCCCTCTGAACTGCTGAAGGGGGAGAAGGTGTTGTCTCGCTGTCAATCTCCATCTGAGATTCTTTGGATCTTCAAAAGGCTATCTCTTCCTCAAAAATGACATCTCTGCTCACCTCAATCTGTCTTTGACCAGGGATGTAGATCCTGTATGCCTTTGAAGATTCACTGTACCCCACAAATGTACCCTTTCTGCCTGAAGGGTCTAGCTTGGTCCTCTTCTCCTTGGGTATATGAAAGTATACTGGACACCCAAATATCCTGAAGTGTCCAACCTCATGCTTCTCTCCGGTGAAAGCTTCTTCGGGAGTCATGTTCTTCAAAATCTGATGAGGACTCCTGTTCTGAACATACACAACTGTCATGGAAGCTTCTGCCCACAAAATCATAGGAAGATTCTGATCATGTATCATTGCTTTGGTTGCCTCAATGATGGTTCTGTTCTTCCTCTCTGCAACCCCATTTTGCTGAGGGTTATAAGGAACGATGTACTCCCTCTTGATTCCTGCCTCAATATAGAAATCACTGAAATCCCTGGAGGTGTACCCTCCTCCATTATCTGATCTCAACACCTTGATCCTCCTCCCGGTCAGGTTCTCAACCTGAGCTTTAAACTCTTGAAATCTTGCAAGGACTCCATCCCTGGTCTTCAAGAAGTAAATCCACGTCTTCCAAGAGTGATCATCGATGAAGAGCACATAGTACAAATATCCGTTCAAGGAAGAAATACTCATGGGTCCACAAACATCTGAATGTATCAAGTCCAAGATCCCCTTGGATCTACTGTCACTGCTCAAGAAGGACCCCTTGACATTCTTGCCAAGAGCACAACCTCTGTAAATGACATTATATTGAACATGTATCTTTGGAAGGCTTGTTACTATCTTCCCCAGAGCGAGAAGGGCTCTATAATGTATATGAGCAAGTTTTCTATGCCATAGCTCGCTGAAGCTGATAGTATCATGTAACAGGGCTTGGACTGGTCGTACAGTGAATTTGTACACGTTTTCTCGAACACCAATCACTCGGGCATAATTCATATGTGAGTTCTTGTGCCATGCAAGAACTTTTCCTTCAGAGAAGGTAACCTTGTAGCCTTTATCCTCGAAGACAGAAACAGAGATAAGGTTCCTTTTCATCCCAAGTACATACGGTACCTCACTCAACTGAAGTGGTATGTCAGAATCTAGTTGGAATTTAGAAGTTCCAACTCCTTTCATAGTATATCTGGCATTGTCTCCAAGTACAACATGTAGACTAGATCCTTTCTCAACAAGGTTTGTCAGATGATCTCTATATCCAGTCATGTGTCTGGAAGCACCATTGTCAATTAACCAAATATCACTATCAGTAGGAACCATACCTGAGAGTGCTAATATGAAGAAGAATGCTTCATCTTTTATGTCTTCATCTCTCTGATGTGGTTCTGGATCAACATCAACAGTGGATGCAAGTTGTCTTCCTTTCTTCCTGGTAGGACAATTTCTCGCAATATGTCCATACTTGTCACATCTAAAACACTGAATCTTTGAATTGTCTTTTCTATGTTCATGAACTAAAGCTGATGAAGTTTTCTTGTCTTTGAATGCTTTGTCTAAACTTCTTCTATTTCTTCTTACTTTATTTGTATGAAAAGCAAGAGCATGATTTTCATCATGAGGGGAGTCTTGCACTCCTTTGGCTATAAGTTTGGTTTGTTGATTTTTCATTAAGCTAGGCTCAAACATGAAGTTCATTCCAATTTTAGCATTTTACTTGAACCATAGACAATTGCAGATACACCATAAACAATTTGTTGCAATAACCAAGATCACGAAAAGAAACACCATGCACAAGTACACACGAAGTATCCTGGGAAACCCTTCTCAACAAGGGAAGAAAACCCAACCAATCCTTTGCTATATTCTTCAAGAGAAAGACCTCCCACACCATAAACCTAGCACACAAAAGGGTGCTCACAAAACCTAGAAGGCTAGCGCCCAAGAGGTGCGCACTTCAGCCCAAGAACAAGTACTTGCTGAAATTTCCAAACTCACACTTGTGTTGTGTTTCGTCAATGGGGAATTTACCTTTATTTATATTAGACTGGACATATCAAAAGTAGTGTCTATTGGCACAACAAGGCCGACCTCAATAACTCAAAATATAATTAATAATTACCATAKTAATTATCTTTTACATTAATTATCTTTCACTTTATGGTGGGGCCGACCTGTGCCCTTTACATCATAAATAGGGTTACAGGTAAGTATGACTCTTAGACAATATAGCARGGGATCTCATACACCCACTAGTGCTCAACCAYGAGGGGCACGTCCATCTGTGCTCAAGCCACATGGACGTCCAAGTCTYTATCTCAYTGYGACTCATAGGAGAATCATCAGAATACACACTCACTAGTGCTCAACCACTGGGATCTTGTCCACCTGTGCTCAGCCACAKGAACGTCCTACTCARCAGATCTCTATCTCACTGCGTCTCATAGGAGAATCATCTGGAGTATCACATCATCTCAACTCTCTGCACAGAGGAGAACARTAAACCCATCACATGGGCTCCTTCACCCCTCAYAGGKTTACACATCRTTTCATCTCCRTCTYAGAGAGAACAGAACACCCAACTCATGGGCTTCCTCACCCGACAYAGGGGCACACAACGTTCYATCTCCATCTCAGAGAGGAACCASACAMCCATCTCATGGGCTTTCTCACCCCACACAGAGGCACTCAACGTTCCATCTCCRWCTYAGAGAGGAACAACACACCCATCTCATGGGCACACCCAACTCATGGGCTTCCTCACAGGTCGACTCACTCAGTCTGTGTCCTGGAGGATGTCTCACRCAGYTGTAATCATCAACACTCCCTCTYAGCTAGGGAGGCATTCTCCATCAGGCCAAGTCTCAAACGRAAGTACTCGAACTTCGTCTTGGCAATATTCATCAACACTCCCTCTYAGCTAGGGAGGTATTCTCCACCAAGCCAGTCTCTCACGGARGTACTCGAACTTCGTCTTGGCAAGCGGTTTGKTGAAGATATCTGTAATCTGCTCATGTGTAGGAAGGTAYTGCACGTGTACTGCTTTCCTYTGCACCATGTCTCTGATATAATGATATTTTATCTCAATGTGTTTYGATCTATCATGAAACACAGGGTTCTCAGAGAGCTTCACACAACTCTAGTTATCACAATGAATAATAATAGGATCCATCTCAAAATAAATCTGTCAGAAGTTTGCGAAGCCACATTGCTTTGYAGACTGCCATACTCAATGYTATATACTCTGCTTYTGCAGTACTCAAGGCCAYAGAGCTTTGTTTTCTRCTGCACCAGGAAACCATGGCAAACCCCAAGGTAAAACAACAACCGGACGTGCTCTTCYGGTTCACTRYGCTCCCTRCCCAATYGACATATCCCTGCAAACTCAAGTCTACATTGGAGGCATATCTCAGGCCATATCCAACTGTGCCTCGTAGATATCTCAATACATGTTTTGYTGCTATCCAGTGAGTCYGTCTYGRCTGACTCATGAATTGACTAAGTACATTCACTGCATAACATATATCAGGTCTAGTGTTGACCAGATACATCAGTGATCCAATCAGTTGTGGATCAATCTCGTCTGAATCATCATCATTCATTTTCTTCAAATCCATCACCATCGGTGTAGGCATGGATTTTCATTCTGTCATACTGAACTTCTTTAATATCCCCATTGTATATTTTCTTTGACTCAGGAAAATCTTATCACTCCTCTGTCATACTTCTTGTCCCAAGAAATAGTGCATCATACCTAGATCCTTTCATCTCGAAATCAGAAGTCAAGGCTTGCTTGTATCCAACAACAAATCTTTCTGAACCGGTAAGGAATAAATCATCCACATACAGGACCAAGATGGTTTGGATCAACAACACTCTTGCTGAAATCCAAACTCATCAGGAATCCATCCATCTAATGTAGTTTCCAACTCATGGATGATAGTACAGATGGAAGTGTATTGGGCTACTGGATCAAATGTCTCATCATAGTCAACTCCCTCTGCTTGTGAGAATCCTCTGGCTACAAATCTCGCTTTTGTATTTCTCGACACTTCCATCAGCTGCATGCTTGATTTTATAGATCCACTTGGAAGTCACCACAGACTTCCCTTCTGGTCTCGGAACAATATCCCATACATCATTCTTCAAGATAGACTGGTATTCTTCTGTCATGGCATCTTGCCATATTGTTCACCTATCGCTTCTCCATGACAAGAAGGCTCAAAATCAATGATGTGGCTCATGGCTGAAAGGTAGCTCGAAAATCTCTTTGGTCTCTTGCTCTCTCAGGATGTACCTTGAGGGGCTGTATGTCCCTCTGCCTCCTGCAGAGTTTGTCGAGCCCAGGCAAGCCTTTTATGCCCTACTGCAATATCTCTAGGCATATCAACTGCAGCAACTGGATCAGCTGAAACAACTGGATCAACTAGAATAATGTATGTCTCCCTCTGAACTGCTGAAGGGGGAGAAGGTATCGTCTCATTGTCAATCTCCATTTGAGATTCTCTGATTTTGAAAGGCTATCTCTTCTTTAAAGACATCATCTCTGCTTATCTCAATCTGTCTCTGACCAGAGATGTAGATCTGATGTGTCTTTGAAGATTCATTGTATCCCATAAATGTATCCTTTCTCCCTGAAGGGTCTAGCTTGGACCTCTTTTCTTTGGGTACATGAAAATACACTGGGCACCCAAATATCCTGAAGTGTTCAATCTCATACTTCACCCTTGTGAAGGCTTCTTCGGGAGTTATATTCTTCAAAATATGGTGAGGACTGCTGTTTTGAGCATATACTGTTGTCATGCATGCTTTTTCCCACAAAATCATAGGAAGACTCTGATCATGCATCATTGCATTGGTTGCCTCAATGATGGTTCTGTTCTTCCTCCTTCTCAAATAGTTTTGACTCCCTCTGAAGTTTGAAGTATAACCATCTTCCTTTGTTGTTAACCTGCCTGGAACAAGAAAACAAACGAAGGGAAACAAAACAAGAATATCTCCTAAAGGAGAATAATGAGTACATCTCTAGAATCAAAACAATTTAAGGATTGTTGTCACAACTACAACACCTACTTGTAATGTAGCAAACTTTAGAAATGTAGGTTAGAGGCATGATGATTAAAACAATCAAACTTGGAGTCTTCACTTCCAGTGTGTTGTTCCTCTCAATGTACTGAGATCCCTCTGGATCCATGACTTCAACAAGGTTCCTTCCTCCTGCAAGTATCCTCATGACAATGATACAAATAATATATACAAGTGCATACCTAAGGGTGCTAATATGATTTCTCCAATGACACCTGGCTGATCTCTGTCCTCTGACATCTTCATGAAGAAGGTAGCCATGGTGTCACCATATTTTCAGATTCTTCACAAACCCTTGTTAACTAGGCTAGAAAACCTAACTGCTAGGCTAGGCTAGCAACCTTTAGGTTTTCTTGGGCTTATGACTGCTAACAATAAGCCTTAAGAGAGTCACATGAATACTGGTGAGCTGAAAAGCTCCTTCAATGAGTTGCGGAAACCCTAAAACCAAAAATTTGCAGAAAATTGCGAAACCCTAGAAACCCTAGGGCCAAAAATCCAAAATGCTCGGAAATGCAATCTGAGACTTGCTGGAGGTGCGTTGAAGGAGGTCGTACACTCCTGTACAACTTTTAACCCTAACGTCCAAGTTTAAGGTGCTAAAACACCTTAGAAAAGGAGGGCCATGCAGAATTGCAGCAAACCCTAGAGGGTCGTACGGAACTGCAGAAGAAGAGGATGACTAGCTTTGAATGCTTGTGCATTAGGTTCTTCAAGACCTATGCTCTGAAACCATGTTGATTTTTCATTAAGCTAGGCTCAAGCATGAAGTTTATTCCAATTTTAGCATTTTACTTGAACCATAGACAATTGCAGTTACACCATAAACAATTTGCTGCAGTAACCAAGATCACAAGAAGAAACACCATGCACAAGTACACAAGAAGTATCCTGGGAAACCCTTCTCAACAAGGGAAGAAAACCCAAACAATTCTTTGCTATATTCTTCAAGAGAAAGACCTCCCACACCATAAACCTAGCACATAAAAGGGTGCTCACAAAACCTAGAAGGCTAGCACCCAAGAGAGGTGTGCACTTCAGCCCAAGAACAGGTACTTGCTGAAATTTCCAAACTCACACTTGTGTTGTGTTTCATCAATGGGGATTTTACCTTTATTTATATTACACTGGACATATCAAAAGTACTGTCTATTGGCAGAACAGGGCCGACCTCAATAACTCAAAATATAATTAATAATTACCATATTAATTATCTTTTACATTAATTATCTTTCACTTTATGGTGGGGCCGACCTGTACCCTTTACATCACAAATAGGGTTACAGGTAAGTCTGAATCTTGGACAATATAGCAAGGGATCTCATACACCCACTAGTGCTCAACCACTAGGGGCATGTCCATCTATGCTCAGCCACATGGACGTCCAAGTCTCTATCTCACTGCGTCTCACAAGAGAATCATCAGAGTACACACTCACTAGTGCTTAGCCACTAGGATCACATCCACCTGTGCTCAGCCACAGGAACATCCTATTCAACAGATCTCTATCTCACTGCATCTCACATGAGAATCATTTGGAGTATCACATCATCTCAACTCTCTGCACATAGGAGAACAATAAACCCATCATATGGGCTCCTTCACCCCTCACAGGGTTACACATCGTTTCATCTTCGTCTCAGAGAGAACGACACACCCAACTCATGGGCTTCCTCACTCCACATTGGGGCACACAACATTCCATCTCCGTCTCCGAGAGGAACCACACACCCATCTCATGGGCACACCCAACTCATGGGCTTCCTCATCCCACACAGGGGCACAAACATTCAATCTCTGTCTTAGAGAGGAACAACACACCCATCTCATGGGCACACCCAACTCATGGGCTTCTTCATAGGCTGACTCACTTAGTCTGTGTCCTGGAGGATGTCTCACGCAGCTGTAATCATCAACATGGTCTCCTACTGGGTGCAGTCTGTCCATAGACGATCGAATCCAGGTAGATCTGCTCTACCACTAATACTTTGAAGAAATGGTTCCCAATGTCTTGGAAGAGCATTGAGAGTAGTCAAGACAAGTTCTCTGCCTGATATAGTTTCTCCAATGGCACCCAATTGATCTCTGATCTTTGAAATCTTCATGAAGAAGGTAGCAACGGTGTCAGCTTTTGTCATCTTGATATGTTGAAGTTGATTCTTCAATGTAAGGGCTCTGAGGGGGTTGTTACTCTCAAACATATTTTTCAATGCATCATACATCTCATAAGTTGTCTTTAGGGTAGCAATACGAGGTAGTAGGTGATCTCTTACTGAATTAATGATTATCTTCCTTGCTTTGACGTCATCTTCCTTCCAATCTTCCTTCTCTTCATCGGTAGTTGTTTCTGGTAGAGTCTTTTGTATCAAACTCAATAGGTCATCCTCTTCCAGGGTAATCTGTAGTCTTGATTTCCAGGAACTGAAGTTGCTTGATCGATCAAGCCTATCTTCCACCAAAGTTCCATTCCTCATGGTTTGCAGATTCTTCCAGAAACCCTAACGACTAGGCTAGGTTGGCAACCTTAGGTTTCGTTGGACTTATGACTTCCAACACCATACACAAGTGCTGCAATAACCAAGATCACAAGAAGAATAACCATGCACAAGAACACAAGAAGTATCCTGGGAAAACCCTTCTCAAACAAAGGAAAAAACCCAACAATCCTTTGCTATATTCTCAAGAGAAGATCCCCCACACCATAGACCTTAGCACACAAGAGAGTGCTTACCAAAACCTAGAACCTAGTGCCCAAGAGAGGTGCGCACTTAAGCCGTACATGCACTTGCTGAAATTCCGAGATGACAAGTGAGAGTGTGTAATCCTCGATGGGGATTCACCTTTATTTATACAAGAACTGACACAACAAAAGGTGTGTCTATTGGCACAATAGGGTAGACCACATTAACTCAATAACATAATTAATCATTACACAATATTAATTATCTTTCATATGGTGGGGCCGACTTGTACCCTTTACATCACAAATTAGGGTTACAAGTAAATCTTACTCTTAGAAAATATAGCAAGGATCTCACGCGTCCACTAGTGCTTAGCCACTAGGGACACATCCACCTGTGCTCAACCACAGGGACGTCACACTCAACAGATTACTCAACTGAGTCCACAGGAGTACCATCTAGAGCACCATCTCATGCCGACTCAACTAAGTCCATAGGAGTACAAGGCACGAGACCATCTCAAGCCGACTCAACTCAGTCCAGACTCCAGAGGAGTACAAGGCAGGAGACCATCTCAAGTCATCTCAACTCAGTCCAGAGGAGTAGACAAGAGACCACACGTCATAACAACTCAGTCCAGAGTCTGATGCACATCCATCACATGGGCACACCCAATACTTGGGCTCCCTCACACAGATGTCTCAACTTAGTCGAGAGGAGAATGATCTGGAGGATGTCTCATGAAGTTGCAATCAACAACAATGCCTACCTATCCTTGGAACATGGGAGACACATTGTTGGGGGAAGATTCTCTTAAAGGGCACATGAGTTGGTTAGGGTTAGGTGGACCTTGTTTAGGGATTAACCCTGTTGATAATTACAGCTGCGTGAGAAATCCCCCAGGACACAGACCTGAGAGAGAGCCCCTAAGTTGGGTGTGTGGTTCCTATCTGAGGCAGAACTGGAACGTTGGGCTAGCCTTCTCCTTGCAGAGAGTTGAGATGAACTCTAGATGATTCTGATGTGTAACGCAGTGAGAAAGAAGATCTACTGAGTTGGACGTGCATGTGGCTGAGCAAAGGTGAATGTGTGAAATCCCATGAGCTGGGTGCATCGTTCTAAGACCGAAATGAAGCGATGTATTAGCCTCCTCTGAGTAGAGAGTTGAGATGATGAATTCCAGATGACTCTCCTATGTAATGCAGTGAGAAAGAAGATCTGCTGAGTTGGACGTGCCTGTGGATGAGCACAGGTGAACGTGATCCTAGTGGCTGAGCACATATGGATGTACCCCTAGTGGCTGAGCACTAGTGGGTGTATGAGATCCCTTGCTATATTGTTCAAGAGTCAGACTTACCTGTAACCCTAATTGTTATGTAAAGGGTATAGGTCGGCCCCACCTTAATGTAAAAGGTAATTAATAAGGTAATTATTAATTATATTATAAGTTATTGAGGTCGGCCTTGTTGTGCCAATAGACACTTTTGTTGACAAGTTCAGTTTAATATAAATAAAGGTAAATTCCCCATTGAGGAATCATAATCACAAGTGTGAGTTTGGAAATTTCAGCAAACACTTGTTCTTGGAAGAAGTGCGCACCTCTCTTGGGCGCTAGGTTTCTAGGGTTTGTGAGCACCCTTTTGTGTGCTAGGTGTTTGTGGTGGTGAAGGTCTTTCTCTTGAATAATATAGCAAAGGATTGGCTGGGTTTTCTTCCCTTGTGTAGAAGGGTTTCCCAGGATACTTCTTGTGTACTTGTGCATGGTGTTTCTTCTTGTGATCTTGGTTGTTGCAACAAATTGTTCATGGTTTAAGTAAATTGCTAAAATGGAATGAACTTCATATTTAAGCCTTGCTTATTGAAAAATCAACATTGTATCAGAGCATAGGTCTTGAAGAACCCATTGCACAAGCATCTACCAATCATCTTCTCATTTCTGCATAACCGTACGACCCTCCTAGGGTTTCCAGAAAATATGTACGACCTTCCTTTCTGAGGTGTTCCATCCCTTAATACTTGGACGTTGGGGCTGAAATTTGGACAGGAGGGTACGACCTCCTTCAACGCACCTCCAGAAGCTCTTAAAGTGAAATTCTGAGAATTTTTTTATTTTTGGCCCTAGGGTTTCTAGGGTTCTGCAAATTTTTGCAGATTTCTGGTTTTTAGGGTTTCTGCAGCTCTTTGAAGAAGCCTTCAAGATTACCTGTGTTCTTTTGACTTTCAAGGCTTATTGTTGGCAGTCATAAGCCCAACAAAACCTAAGTTTGCTAGCCTAGCCTAGCCGTTAGGTTTTCTAGCCCAGTTGACAAGGGTTTGTGAAAAATCTAAAATTATGATGAACAGAACTATGATGGAAGATAAGCTTGATGAATCAAGCAACTTCAAGTTCCTGGAAGAGAAGAATTCAGAGGAAGACTTATTGTGGGTGATACAAAAAGGTGACACTGTAACTACCTTCTTCATGAAGATGTCAGAGGACAGAAATCAGTGAGGTGCCATTGGAGAAATCATATCAGCACCCTCAGGTATGCACTTGTATATATATTATTTGTATCATTGTCATGAGGGTAATTGCAGGAGGAAGGAACCTTTTGCTGAAGTCATGGATCCAGAGGGATCTCAGTGCATTTAGAGGAACAACACACTAGAAGTGATGACTCCAAGTTTGATTGTTGTAATTGTCATTCCTCTAACCTATATTTCTAAAGTTTGCTAGATTACAAGTAGGTGTTGTAGCTGTGACAACAATCCTTAAATTGTTTTGATTCTAGAGATGTACTCATTATTCTCCTTTAGGAGATAGTCTTGTGTTGGTTCCTTTTGTTTTCTTGTTCCAGACAGGTTAACAACAAAGGAAGATGTTTATCCTTCAAAGGGAGTGACTTGACT
>ML875225.1:0-18732 GCA_009831015.1 Picea engelmannii
CCATACATGCCCACATGATCAATCTAGGATAGTTTCAAAGCTTTTCTTAGATTACATCACAATAGGGAGTTAAAGGGATAGTAACGGACCCACATTACCACATGCTAGCTTCCTAGGGACTTTTGAATTACACAAGGTTGTACCAAAGGCACTTAGTTAATTAGGTAATCAACACTTGTAAGGACCAAGCGAAGTCCACATGCAACAAGGTGACACCTAATTCACTAAAAACTGGCACACTTTCACTCACACACAAAAGTCACTTATCACTCACATAGCTTCTTCTTGAAACGTGGAGGTCAAAGAAAGTTTCCTCCAAAGGTATTCCGAAAACACCCCACCCTTTTCTTGACGAAACTATCCATTCCCATTTTAAATTCAATGAGGTTGGTTCACAACCCCAACCTCTCAAAACAACTGCATCTAAATTTTTTCTAAAAACTCACTAAGTTTTCCTCCACAGGAGGTGCCAAAATAAAATTTTTAGTCTAGGTAGGATTTCGAGGATAGGCATCCAAATAACTCCCTGTTATCTGGTTCTCACATTGTCAAAACCATAGAAGTTGTCAAATAGGGAACTGAAAATCCTCCAAGTCAAGTGTTCCTAACACCATAAGGCAGGGAGATACCTGTGAAGGGTTGAAGGCCAAGGTCTGGTTGTTCTGCGTGGCCCCCCTTGAGGCACCCACCTCTTGGATGGGATCCAGCCCGTGACCCATTTCTTAGGCCAAAAATCTAAATGTCGCACTTTGACCGAGGTACCTAGTGACAAAAATTTAGGACATCTACCCAGGTGGAAATTGTGGGCTGCAATTGCACCTTGATTGGATTTTGTGTGGCTATTGGGAAATATCGCCAGCTCTTTCGGGATATGCCCCCTTTACCCCTCATTATAACCAATTATTTCATCCTTCACTAGTTTCTTTTCCGGTGACTTCAGACCCCACTGTTGGGTACTATTGGAAGGTCCAGTGCTATTTGAGAGGAAGGAAATTACGTCGTCTAGGACACGAGAATTTGTTTTCTTTGATTCCCCACATGGACAAAACCCACTTATCCACATATATGCTTCTTTTTCAAAAACACTATATGTATGATGCACTTCTGACTACATTTTGATTTGGATATATATATTTTGTAAAGTTAAAAACTTTGCAACAAAAGGATCTTGTTTATTTATTACTCTCACCACCATTTTCACACATTCACTTAGCTAGTTGGACATCATAGGGGACCCACAGAATCCTCGTCATTCCTGACACTTGATAAACCTCCCTCCTATCTTAGGGGGAGTGTATGATCTTTCTCACTCATCGACACCACCTTCACACACTCCTATGAGTGCTACTGTCTTAGTATCAGCTTTTCTTGGTTCCACATTACTTGGGTCCACTTCCCAAGGTCCTCCATCCACTCGCTCTCCTTTACATGGAAGCGACAGACCAACTTCCTCTCAAGGGGGAAGTACCAACCCACCTAGCCCCCCTCGAGGGTCAGGTTCACAACACACTTACACCATGGTTGGATCTAATCCTCCCCCCTCACTACAGATGCCATATTTGGCCTCTCTCAACATACCAGATCTAAGAAAACTCACCAATGACCCTATATTGCATGACCCCACATGGCCTGCAATGCCCACCAAACTACCTTCAAACATACCCAAGTTTGAGGGAAAGGTAGGCGATGACCCTGCCAACCATGTCATGACCTTTCATCTATGGTGCTCTTCCAATATAATTATGGATGATTCCATCAGACTACGATTATTTCAATGCACACTCACTAGCCCATCGACCAAATGGTATGTAGATGAAAAATCATGGTCCCATGCAACTTTCGACTCCTTAGCCAAAGCATTTTTTACCTTCTTCCAATTACCAATCCACCATGACAATGGTCTAGAACTACTCTCTAATTTCAAACAAACCTCAGCCACACATATCGCTGATCACATTCACGAGTGGCGTAGGCGACGTAGTTTGTGCAAAGCAGAAACCACCAAACAACAGTGTCTTGATTGGTTTCTTAGATCACTTGTCTCTCTCCTCGATAAGTATGCAACTTCCACCTTCCCTCAATCAGAAGAGGAAGCCATCAGTAAGGCTCAATAGTGTGACCTCATCTATGCACAGTCAGGGTACTTATACACTGTACTCCCTGATCTCCCAAAACCTGTGCCATTTGGCCAAGACAAACCTGGGATGTCTCACTCAGCAGACGGAATGATTGGTAATACCACTCACCACGTTCCACAACCCCAAAAACCACCAATGTATGGAACACCTCAATACCCACCGGCATATGGGGACACCTCTTATTACCCCCCACCCCCTTATCAACAACCATACCCTGTTTCTATGACTCCACCCATCAGTGGGCGACCGTCGACACCCCTCATACACCCACCAATTCAAATAAGTTCTGGTATCCCCTCTACCTTAGCTTATAGTACTAGCGAAAGCACCACGCCTTCCTATGTACCTTATGGATCATTACCCCCACAGAATCTGTACTTTCCATTTCCTGGTCCCCCACAACCCATGGCTCCCCCACATCCTCAAGCTAGGGTGAATTTTGTTCAACCTTCTCCCATTCAACAATATCAAAATTTCGAACAGCTGAATATGGAAAATCTGACCCATCCATCGAAAAATGCCAAAAATAAAGGAAGAAACAGGAACAACAACAACCCAGGCCAAGGCATGAATCAACCCCAACAAAACCAACCTACTGGGGGCAACCAATACCAAGACCCCCAAGGGGGCATCAATACCAATATACCACGCCAAGGGAAGCACAACAATCTTCGAACTAACTTTCCTTGTGCTATATGTAATGAGTATGGAAATTATACTCATCATTGCCCCCAAATTCCTGAAATCCAATAGATGAGGACATCCATGCACTCACAGGGCCCTTCGACACCATATGCCCCTCAACAGGCCCCACAATAGTATTTGCAACCACTGAATCCAACTGTTTTTCAAAACCCCATTCCATACCAAGGTGCTATGAGAACCCAACAAGTGATCACCCCTACCCCACCACAAATGGGGCAATATGCAACCTCGGGTGCCACTCAACCCAAGGATTCAGTTGATCACAATATCCTCCTCACCAGTGAAGAAATTCTTCTGTAAACTCATAGTCGTCAATATGGTATGCCTCTCGACTCTACCCCAACCACCTCATAAACAAATCCAACTACTACAGGACAACCATTGACGATTCCACGTTCTAACGCATAACCCATTCCTCGCATACCATGTATGCCTTTGCGACGGAATGTACATAACCGTCATGATAGGGCTGCTTATAATTATAGTCTGGCTGATGACTTAGCCCAGTCTCCTGCAGCCATATCTATTTTGGAGGTCCTCCAAACCTATCCATCACAAAGAAAATCCTTTCTTTCTACCTTGGGGGAAATCGACACAGCTGACACCCAGTTAATCACATTTGATTAAGATAATGGAGAACCACGTCTTCCTGCCCAAGTAGCCTTCCATATACCAGTTAATATTTGGAACACCACACTTTATCGGTGTATCATCGATGAAGGTTCATCCACCTGCATCATGTCTAAAGACGTATGGCAGAAAATTGGCTCCCGTAAGTTAATACCCTCTACCATCACCCTTCGAGCTTACGACGGTCGACCAACATCTTCCACAGGACTTTGTCAAAATGTCCCCATAGAACTTGGGGGAAAAACCATCCTCATTGACATTGAAGTTATCGATTCCCATCTTGATTACAATATCTTGTTTAGACACAATTACATGTATGCTATGAAGGCGGTTGCCTCTTTTGTGTTTCATACGATGATGTTCCCCCATAAAGGGAAGATCGTCACCATCAAACAACTTACACATTACGAGCCTAACCATTCCACCAACATTGATAACATCCTCCCCCTTATTCATGTTAGCCCAAATGCTTTTCCAGTTGCCAACATTGGCCTTGGATTATTCCAAGACCCATCCATGTTGGGCACTCATCAGGGAACACCACCATTCCTAAACCCATCTTTTTCAGCACAAGTGTGTGTAGTTTCCTCTAAAGGAACTGACACGGAGGATGCCCTCCCTCCTAGGGAGGATTCTATCATATCTGACGTCCCACTAGTCACAGATCTTCTCCCTCGTGAGCCTCCTACGAACTCGTCAACCCCACTAGTTCACGATTTCACATCTCCCTAGGGCCATATCCCAGTTTGGGAGACAGTTCCCCAAGCCATTACTCAAATCCCTTTCTTTTACCCCCCACCAGTAATACAAGCTTTCCAAGTAGCCACAACGCTTACTCTCCCTAATATGGTGTTGGAAATTCTAGTTTGGTATTTACATCCACCAGAGATGGTCCCTCAACCATCCCTTTCCTCCCAAATGGAAGGAATCCCAATGAAGATTCCCATACTTACTCCCACCATACCCTCTACACCCCCACTCACTTACCCCCCTGCCACAGCTGGGGACAGGTGAAAGAAGAAGGATCCCACAGCTCCACCCCCCCCCCACACTTCCAACCGCCTTGTGCACTATGTGAGAAAGATGGACACCAAACCAACAACTGCCCATCCCTACCAGAGCTATGGAATTTGATTCCACTCAATCAAATTCCCCCAACACTCACCACTATTTCCAGTACTGCCACTACCACCCCCCATTCAAGTAGTAAAGAGTTGTGAACCAAATTCGCTTATGTTGTATGTTCCGAATATGGCCATTATACCCACCATTGCCCAACATTGCCATGCTTTCGGTAGACATTAGTCATAGTACGCCAAAGCTTCCAGAGTGAACCCAGTCCAGCTACATCATCCTCACCACCAATCACTGACATCCGTTATGTCACAACTTCAGTCAATGAACGTATGAGATGCCCTTGCTCTCTATGTGAATCATTAGATCATTTTACATATCAGTGTCCTATGATCATTGAATACAGGCAAGGCCAATTGACCTTGCTTCACAGACCCACAAAATCAATAGTTGACCTTACCTCATCATTAGAGGTTCTTCATGTCATTTCTCCCGAACCTGAGGCCCTTCCAACGCCTCCATGGTTCTTGGATGACTTATCTGAGGATTCACCCCCCAATCCCCCCAACTCTCCCTCATTTCCCTATGGAAATTTTACACCCAACTACCACGTGTACTCCGCAGTACTTCAATATTTGGTTTATGTCACGCGAACCATTTCCATCTCTTTGTGTCGTTCCCCCTACTTCTTCATCACCAGGGGGAAGCCACACAATAACCGTTACCGATATCACTCTTCATGACCCCTTGTATTCCTATCACTTCCACTGTGACGAGGATATACTTGAAGAGTTAAACAACCCTGATTACCCATGGGATGTGCTACACCACCACACACTCTTCTTTCCACAGGAGGCCTCCACGCCCCCTAACAAACACCCCATTTACGGGGTCAAAACCAAGGATTTTATCCCATCAGGGCCTATCAACTGGTTCAAGAACCCCATTCGTGCCCCTGATTCTTTTGAAAAAGGAAACATGGCCAACATTTCCCCGACCATTAAAATCGAAATTTCCATAAAAAATGGCGTCGTCGAAGAAATCACCATTGGAGCTGCTTGCACTCCTCAAGAAATCACCCCCTATAAAGCCATCTTCCAGGAATATCGGGATATTTTTGCCTGGTCATACATGGAAATGCCTGGCCTCGATCCCTCTATTATCAAACATTGCATCGACACTTGGCCCGACATTACACTAGTTCGTAAAAAACAATGACCACTACACCCATCCAAAGAAGCGGCCATCAAAGCCGAAATTGACAAATTACACACTGTCGGGTTCATCTACCCCATCGCCTATACATCATGGGTTTCCAACCCTGTACTCATTAACAAAAAATAGGGCACTATCCGCGTCTGCACAGACTTTTTTGATCTCAATCACGCATGTCCCAAAGACAACTTTCCAACGCCTTTGATCGATCAAATTATCAACGACTGCACATGCCACGAGGCTCTATCCTTCATGGACGATTTCTCTGATTATAATCAAATTCAAATTCACCCAGCCGATTAGTACAAAACCGCATTCACTACCCCTTGGGGTAATTTTGCCTATCGTGTCATGCCTTTTAGCTTAAAGAATGCTGGTGCAACTTTCCAACAGGCAATGACATGCATCTTTCATGATCTGGATCATATCATGCTTGCATACTTGGACGACCTCACAGCTCGATCCAAGAACCGCACCCAACATCTTAATGATTTACGAATCATCTTCCAACAGTGTCGTCAGTACAACATCCTCTTGAATCCTCTCAAGTGCATTTTCTGCATCACCACAAGACACCTCCTCGGCTTCATCATTTCTCAAAGCGGTATTACCGTGGACCGCCTCAAAGTCCAAGCTATCACCGAAATTCCACCTCCCCGGAATTTGCGTCAACTTCAGAGCCTACAAGGCAAGGCTAACTTTCTACGGCGATTTGTCCTAGACTACGTCATTCGCGCACACGGTTTCCTTCGCTTACTACATCACGAAATCCCTTTTCAATGGGATGAACATGCCCAACAGTCATTTGATGATCTTAAAATGGCACTCTCCAACACCCCTTTAGTTAGTGCACCTGACTACAATCGTGACTATATCCTCTATGTCTCAGCCTCAGCTATTTCAGTAGCAGGAGTTCTCGTTCAGCTAGGTGATGACAATCCTGAGCATGTCATTTATTACGTTAGTAAAAACCTCTCTGGGCCACCCTTGAAGTATAAACACAAAGAGAAACTAGCTCTTACAGTTGTCCTCGCAGTCCAGAAACTGCGTCACTACATTCTGCTTCAGACCACAAAGGTTGTAGCAGACTCCAACCCTATGAAATACTTGCTCCGTCATCAAAAAATTAACGACAAATTTGCTCGATGGATCGTTATCCTTCAGGAGTATGATCTTGAATTCTCAACACCCAAGAGCAAGAAAGCCCTTGTTCTCGCCGAACTTGTCACGGCCCTCTCCTCTAACACAACCAATGCCCCCATCAATACCGACTTTCCCGAAGAACACCTCTTTTACAACACTTCGGATGATCCTTGGTACGGTGACCTCCTCGTCTACCTCTAAACTCAAAAATTTGGTAACCACCTTTCACGAGATGATCGTCGTCATATTCGCCATTAGGCCCCCTACTACCTCCTCATCAGAGACATCTTATATCGGCGAGGGGTCAACACCATCCTTTGTCGATGCCTGACTATTGATGAGGCCGATAGATTCTTGAACGACTGCCAAAGTGGCACCTATGGAGGCCATGTTTTGGGCATATCCACTGCTCATAATATTATCCGAGCAGGTTACTTTTGGCCTATCTTGTTTCACGATTGCATTCACGCCGTGAAACGATGTGAGAAGTGTCAGCTTTACGCTAACAAAGCCTGAGCACCACCTTCTCTTCTTCATCCAGTCATCACTGCCAGCCCTTTTTGTAAATGGGGCATCGACTTCATGACTTGTAATCCCCCCTCCAGCAATGGTCACAAATACATTGTTGTCGTAGTCAATTACTTCACCAAATGGGCAGAATCTATGCCCACCTTCAACAACACCACTGACACTGCATCACATTTTTTATTTAACCACATCATATCTCTCTTTGGAGTACCACTCCAACTTGTTTGCAATCATGGGAAACACTTCGAGAATGAGATTTTCATCGAACTCTCATCTCGGTTAGGATTCTCCCACGATTTTACCTCACCATATTACCCTCAGTCTAACAGATAGGTCGAAGCAGTTAACAAGGTCCTCAAGACCATGTTATAGCACACAGTTAATAAACATAGGACCAATTGGAATTATATGTTATTTTCCGCGCTATGGGCTTACCGTACGACTATGCAAATAGCTACTGGTTTCACACCATTTCATCTAGTCCATGGGGTTGAGGCCACTCTTCCCATCGAGTGAAAAATTCCCACCCTACACACCGCAATTGAGCTATTAACCAACATTGCTCCAATGGAGCAGTGCTTTCTGAACTTAGAGTCTCTGGATAAAGATCGTCGATCTTCATTACAGAACAATGAGGCAGCTAAAAAATGATCAAAGGCTACCTTTGATCGACATGTCAACCTTCGCTCATTTCGCAAAGGCAACCTCGTCCTTTCTTACGATATCACTCATGATACCTTTGGCCGTGGAAAATTCGAGTCACTATGGCATGGCCCATACATTATCCAACATTGCCTCACCAAAGGTGCATACATCCTGGCCTCTCCCGAAGGCCTCTCTCTCAAAGAACCCATCAACGGGTTATACTTGAAGAAATTTTATGCTTAAATGTACTCATTCTACTTTAGGTTATTTCTTTTATAGTGTTTTTAATCCTTTCTTCCATCCATCATGTCTAAACTATCATTTTTTCTATTGACAGATGCTTCCTTCACCAACCTACCACATCGGTTATGCAGACGACACCAGCCATTGGACACAAAATCTTGCTTCAGTCGCTTGGGCTCTCTACACCCCCTCACATGAAATGCTCCATTCAAGTGGCATATGTTTGGGTTCAGCGACCAACAACCAAGCCGAATACACTGTCTTCATCGGCCTCTTGTCCGATGCCCAACATCATTGTATTCGTCACCTTAGCGTCTTCCTCGACTCTCAACTAGTCGTACTCCATCTCAACAATGTGTACCGCGTACGCAATCCTTGCCTCTTTCGCAAATACCTGCAGGTTAGACTTTTATCTCGATATTTTGATTCCATCACATTTACACATATTCCAAGACAATTGAATCAAATTACAGATAACCTAGCTAATATTGTGTTAGATTGGCATATATCACATCAAGCTACCTCTACACATACATAAACATATCAACAACCTGTCACAACATATACATATTAGACATCATCAACACATTAACAAACCACATGTAAACACCACATAGATCTCAAAATGTATACTCATGTATATATCAAAGGTCCACAGTGTCGACAAATGTTTACATACACAAATACAAGTATCCACAGGCCAGTGAAGCACCTCGCTACAAAATGGGCTCACCAGCCTATATACAAAAAATACATCAATACATAGAGCACCACTCAAGGTGCCTCTAGAGCACCACTGCCTGCCCCTCCCTCAGGCGGTGGTTTCCCACCCCCTACTGGTCCCTTCTACCCTAGAGGTAATCGTCCTGTCATCGCAGCACCAGCTACTGTTGCCCATCGTACCACAGCCCGCCATGGCAGTGGAATCCCCACACACTGCTCCAGGATGCCCTCATCCTGGATACGAGACCACATGCCCTCAAGCATGTCCTAGAGCACCACCTCTAGGTGACGACGTATGTCCTCAAAATCTACTCCGACATCCACCAGAGGGGCATGTGATGGCCCAACACTAGGGTCATCGAATCAACATCTCCTCGCTGCTCTCTCAGGATCAACAGACCTTGATGCAATGTCCTCATGCCGACGTCTCTCTCCAACCTGTGGCCCTCCCTGTGATAGTCTCTCCGGCTCCTGACGAGCCGACGCTCTCCGAAACTCCGCCTCGCGCCCACAAGGTGCCACATCTGCACATACAAACAAAACACAGATAGTATCAATATCTATATCATACATCAATATCATGCTATCTCACAAAAACATATATATCAAAATCATATATGTCAAAAACCTCCCCTGGAGGTAACACCATATCCAGATCCTCCTGGAAGTCAACCCCAGCATAGGGGTACTGCAATATCACCTATGGCATCTGCCGCCACACTTTGACTTCCTCAGCCGTAAATAAGTGGCCGCCCTCACCACCACCATGGTGAATCAAAAAATTCAACCACCACTTTAGTCCCGTCATCATGCCCCATGCACACCCAATAAAATCCTTGGGTGCAACATAGGCACCCTCTCCAAAAACTAGTCCACCAGGATGAACCCGAAGGGAAACTCTCCAGTATCCATGGACCGACAATGGTCCAGCTTCCCTACCATCCTGGCATGTAGTGTAAGCCCCCAGGTGAAGTGCTCACCAGCCAACACTCTCTCCATCACAATTAGTTGGACACCACTGATCTGCTGCATCGCCAGAGACCCATAAACTCTCACAATCATCGCTGCTATGCAGCGATGCGTTAGGGAATCCATCGCCCCAATGCTCACGACAGTGCCAGACATAAAGTTTGGCCCTGAATAGTATCTCTGGACAACTGTCGCTAGCGACACATCCCTCGGTAACACCGACTCCGTCGGTAGGGGCGTTCCCTAAAATGGGAGCCCAGTAAAAAAGTACACATCCTCCACCGCAGTGAAGGCAATCTGCTCTCCCCGCACTATGAAACAATGAAGGTACAGACTCCACATCTAGATAAGAAACTGTAGGAGATACTCCTACACCTGTATCAACGGGCACTCAAAGAACTTCAACATCCCACAGGTACGCATGCGCATATTCAAAATGATCAAATACATGCTCACGTATTCGATTCTCTTCAGATATTGTTCAAGTCGGGTATTTGGTTTTCATGTGTGCAGGTACTTGGTCATCATACATCAACACAACCCCTTCAGGTATATACTCAGCACTAGCATGTAGTCATTCCCTCTGAATCTCACTTGCATCTCCAATCACACCCTCTGACATTTGCCTCTAGGATCCCCATTTTCTAACTTTGCAGTACCAACACCTCCATTTGCATCTTCGGTACTGTCACCCGGTAGAACTCTTACCCACATGATTTGTCCCATTCATAGCACCCTTTTTGTGCCATTGACACTCATGTTGTTTTTCACAAAAATTTAGGGATGGGAGTCCTGATAGTCTTACATCATGTCGCGAATCAGCCACATACTCCTTCTCCTCATTTTGCTAGCTTTCCCAATGGACTCCCAGATTATCTCTTCACAGTTCTATTTTTTGACTGCACCTCTGCAGTATCATGAACCCTCCATTTCATCCACAATCAGTTTGCCCATCGACAAATTTCCCTTCATTTCACTTACCTTATACAACAACCCACCCATGGGGCCCCCACCTGCCACCAGTTCTCTGAGCAAATTGCGCCCTACTCGGGCCAACCATATCACATTGGGGCACCTGTTTCTGTATTTGTAGACTTATCCCAAATTATTCTTTATTTATTGTACAAACGCCTTTGTTTCCAGCAGTTACATTACCTTTTTGTCGTCACCTTTGGCGACCTTTTCCCCTTTTTGGCAAAACGAAACCCCTGTCACCCTCAGTTGGGGTACTACTTATCATCTACCCTTGACGACATCATCCATATCTTCAGAGTACCTGACAGGCCACTCAACTCTGCGCTCTGATTTTATTCACTTTGTCCCACCTCTTGCACAACTTATTCCCTATCTTGTTGTCACCCTGACACTCGACCTCGTTGAACAGTTGCGGCAACTTTTATCTCACATATACTCCAACCAAGGGCAGTCTTGAGTCTTCCTACATCTTGAATTCATCCATGTACCTCCTCCACTTCCTAACCTCACCTATTATATTTCACAAAGCCATTTTCTTCTGGGAGTCGTGTCCCACTTTTTTGTCGACATCAACACAGTTTTCCAGAATTGCGGAAGTATCTTGATTCTCATTACCCATCCAATGAGAGATCTCAGACGGCACAGGGAGAACCACAAATTGCTCCCTGATGTCATTGACCCCCATAATATTCGACGTCAACACTTTCTCATGTTAGGGTGGGTCTTACTTTGCGACTATTGCAGTTAGTTCTTGTACTTGCCGAAGACATCTGAACTTGGCTAGGCTATCAATGCCTACAAAATCCGTGATACTTCTTACAGATGTCACTGCCCACTATTCAGAGTATGTTCCTCCATAGAATTGTCTTCTATCTTTATTTTTTACCACCCCCGAGGGCACTGCATTTGTCTACATCAACACTTCATTCCTCTTTTTGAGTTACATGACAGGAGCATGGGGCATGCCCGCCTCGTTTGTACACAGTTTATTTTTTGACACACCTCATGGAAGGTTGGGTTCTATTGGTTTCTTTTTCCCTCCAACAGATAGCTCTGGAAAATCCCACTATTTCTCTCTTTTACAACAACATTCTCAGTAGAAGAAACATTGATGGATTTCGGCTATACGTATGCTCCTAACCTCATCCATCAGGAGGCATCTGTTATCACTGAAATTTTCTCTGCAAAAGGTTGCAAGAATTCAACATCAACAAATAGTTATGAGGACATCCATGGACCTGAATTAACACAAAAGAATTCATAAAGGGTAAAAAAACTATAAAAATAGTGAAAAAATTGAAGGGTGCTATGAAGACACTGGGCGCGCGCGCACATGCGCGAAACATAAACACAAGTTTCGTGCACATGCGTACGATTCACTACTGTTGTCGCAAAAAGCCACACACCTGAGAAATGACGCATTTATGAGAGTGGTTGTCCTCCCACCCACTTCTGGTTCAGCTTTCAAGTTGATTTGACACTCAAATCTGGACTGGATTTAAGTAGATGGCTGGTCAAAGACCTAAATATTCCCTAATTAGCCTCTTTACACACTACAAACTAGTTGAACAATAGCTCAAAGGAATGATATAAAAAGGCCATGGATACACTTCATTTTTCAAGGAATTTCATAGCAAATTTATGCTGCCACTATTCTCTGGAGGACTCTTCTATCCTTGCCAAGAGTATACTTGCATCATTGCTTTGGGCAATCCATCTCACCTCTTGAGTGGATTAGCAAAGAATTCTTTCACCATTTTCATTTTCTTTTTCAAAGTTGTAAGAAGAGCTTACTTGTGGGGGTCCAAGATCCCTCCCTTGGAGGAAGAAGGGACTCATAGTCCCCTTGCTTCTTGGTGTTTTCTTTCACTAATATCATCCTTATCATTAGTGACATGGCTCTAATTGTTTCTTTTTTCCTTATGTCCCTATGTTTATAAATTTAGTTGTTGTTTTATTTCTTAGTTTAATTCTTAGTTGTTGTTTTATATTTCTTTTTCTAACCCTTTTCCTTGCATCTGTCCTGCTCAACAAACCCAACTGAGCTTGCAAGCACCTCTATTTTTCTCACTAAGTTGACGAAAGAGGTGCAACAGTCACTTCGCCCCACTTTCCTTATTTTAGGGTTAACCCACTTCTAATTTCTCCATTAAATTTATTATTGAAATAATTTATTTTGTCGTCACTTTGAATTATAATACACTCATTACTTCACTTTATTATTTACCTTTTAAAATCTCTTAAACCACTTTGACTACTTTGACCTTTTGGGGCTTCTAGWTGACATATGAGGGTCCTCCAACTTCRTAAGGCCATAACTCTCAAACCATGAGGAGTTATGTGACGTTCCACATACCACCAGAAATGTAATGACATGTAYTATCCATATAGAATAKTATTATCTGAAAATATATCATAAAGCATATCGTTATCCATCAAACAAACTTGGGTCCATTATCCAAACCTGGGGTCTCCAACTTCTCYTGGCCATAACTCTCTATGGAATCACAAACACTATCCATATAGGATAGTTTACCTGACAAATTCATTGTCCTTCATCTCATTATTCCACAATTAAGCATGGGTTCTCTTACTCTGCAAAGTGTCTTCCYGTGAGGGATTTCACCATAAGGGGACCACTCTGGAGTTCATCCATCTTTACTTCTTATCAACCATGACAAKACAATAATGAKTCATCTTTACATCAAACAATATTGGGTCCATTAACCAAACCTTTGTGYTGTGGGGGTTTCTTCAAGGGTTGACATCAATGACAACCAACCTTAATCAACAATATCCCCCTTTGGCATTGATGGAAACACTTTGATGCAATAYTGAAATCATATCACTCATGMTCCCCCTGGAACCATGCCTCTRTCCTCTGTATCTGATAAATTTTCCTCTGTCCTCTACATMTGATAAACCTGCTGCCCCTGGAACCRTGCCTCTGTCCTCTGCATCTRATACATCTCTCCCCCTTTGTCATCAATGGTAAAAGTATATTTCCATCYGGGGCTGCTCCCCTTGRCTGAACGATCCTCTCATGGTGCTTCCTCATGTAAATCTAAGACATATAAGATAAGCATTMAAAAATCATTCAAAAGGCATTCATTTTGGAGTAGAAATAACTCCAAGTCTTTGACGAAGATATTCAAAGGCTTCCTATGGAAGTGGTTTTGTAAAGATGTCTTCCACTTGTTCTTTTGTGACCACATACTCAACTCTGATGTTCTTTTCTGCAACCTGTTCCCGTAGAAAGTGATACTTGATTGGAATGTTCTTTGTCTTGGAGTGCATCACCAGTTTTTTTGAGATACTGATGGTACTTGTATTATCACAATATATTGGAATGGGATCATCATACTCAACCTGTATATCTGTCAAAGTTTGTTTCATCCAAAGAACCTGTGTACAACATGTTACTACTGCAATATACTCTGCCTCGGCTGTAGATAGAGATATTGATGATTGTTTCTTGCTTAGCTATGATACCAAACACTCACCTAAGTAGAACACTGCTCTACTGGTGCTTCTTCGATCATCAATACAACCTTCCCAACCTACATCTATGTAGGAAATAAGTGATGGATCTTTTCCTTTTGGATACCATAATCCAAACTCTTCTGTTCCTTTGAAATATCTAAAAATCCTCTTTATTGCTAATACATGTGATTCCTTTGGTGTTGCTTGAAATCGTGCCACCTGTCCAACTGCTTGCATTACATCTGGTCTGGATGTTGTCACATATAGTAGGCTTCCAATCATTGACCTGTATTTCCTCTGATCTGTAGACTTCAAATCACCATCTTTTCTCAACTTACAACTGGTTTTCATGGGAGTGATAAATGGTTTACAATCTCCCATTCCGAACCTCTTTAGCATTTCTATGATATACTTGGTTTGAGAAATAAAAATTCCTTGGTTTCTTTGACATATTTGAATTCACAGAAAGAATGATAGTTCTCCAAGTAACAACATTTCAAATTCATTCTGCATGTCTTTTTCAAATTTCTGGATTAACCTGTCTTCATCACTACCAAAAATAATATCATCAACATAAACTTCAATTAATAAAATATTACCTTGACTTACCTCGATGTAGAGGTTGTTGTCTTCAATTCCTTTTCTGAACCTTGCCTACTACAGATACTTATCTAGTCTGGAGTACCATGCCCTAGGAGCATGTTTTAGACCATACAAGGTCTTCTTTAATTTACATACATAGTTTGTGTTCTCTGACAACTGAAATCCTTCTGGTTGTTCAATGTAGACTTCTTCTTCAAGTTCCCCATTCATAAAAGATGATTTTACATCCATCTGATATACTTTAACATTTTTGGAGCATGCATAAGCTAAAACTAAACAGATTGCTTCCATTCTGGCAACTGGTGCAAATGTCTCTTCAAAGTCGATTCCTTCAATTTGTGCATATCCTTTACATACCAATCTAGCTTTGTTCCTTGTAACCTGTCCATCTTCATTCAATTTATTCCTGAAAACTCATTTTGTGTCAATCACATTCTTATTCTTTGGTCTTTGAACCAATTCTCAAGTGTCATTTTTCTCTATTTGATCCAATTCTTCATCCATGGCCTTATTTCAAAATTCATCCTTGATGGTTTCTTCAAAACAGTTTGGTTCAATTGTAGATAAGAGTGCTAGGTCTGTTTGTTTTGGTGAATGGATGTTTCTTCTAGTCTCAACTCCTACATCTTTGTTTCCAATAATCTGATCTGAAGGATGATTCTTCTGTACTCGTTTGGTAGGTGTCTTTGGAGATACTTGTTGAACTTGCTATTCTTCTTTTGTCAGATTCTCTTCATATTCATCTTCCTCTTCTACTTCTTTTTCATATTTTGCTTCTTCTTTGGAAGTTTTTTCCATTGATTCATTTTCTTATGCTTGTTTAATTAATTGTTACGTTGATGCTTTCCATAATTTTGTTCAATCTCAGATTGTAAAACTTGTATGCTTTCCTTTTATTTGAGTAACCAACAAGTACTCCTTTACCCACACGAGAGTCAAACTTTCCCATTCTTCCATCTTCTCTTTTGATGTAGCATTTGCTTCCAAAAACTCTGAAGTGCTTCACATTTGCTGGTCTTCCTTTCCATAGCTCGTAGGAACTTTTGTCAGTGTTGTTTCTGAGCATTACTTTGTTTTGAAGATGAACTGTTGTATGCACTACCTGTTTCCAAAAAATATCTGTCAATTTGTAATCCATTAGCATTTTTTGATCCATTTCCTATGTAATTATCATCCATTATGATAATGTTCCTTTGTCTCTTAACCATTCTCTGAACCAATCTATGAATCCACTCTCCCGTCCACTATCATATATCTATCCAAACCTACTAAGTGTTCTTACGAATCCATCTCTTTCCATACTGTCCAATACTCTACTTGCGCAACTATCCATAATGATAACCCATTTATCATTATACTATCAAACTGTACTTATGCTAACTGATTTCTTTGAATATGTCTTCTCAAACTCTGCAAGTTGCTTGAAGGATAGTTCTTTGGTCTATGACAGCTATCACATAGACTCCCCCTGTCTAATATTCATATTACTTGGGAGTCTCTAAGATGGATGGCTCAGAACGATTCTTTCTTTAATGTGTATTCATCATCATCTTCATTGGTAGATTCATCATCATCATCTTCATGGTTAGATTCATTATCTCTCTGAGCTCTGACTTCTTTCTTTCTATCTGTGGATTCATCTTTCACTGCAATGCCTGAAAGTACAATCTCTTGAATCTGTTCCTTATTTACTTGCCCTTCCTTTATTTCAGTTATTTTCCAAACCTTTATGTATCTGACATCTTTCTTTTTCTCTGTAGAAATTTCTTCATCTTATTTTATTGCCAATCTTGCGATCTTTGGTACCTGGTCTTTGTTCACCTATTATTCTTGTTTTCTTATCCATAATTTCCTATATATGATATCAGTATTCTCTTTCATGGAAGTATCGATCATGCTTCTACAATAAATGGCTATGTGTCCATAGTTATGACATTTGTAACACTCAATGTTACGTGCGGCCACATAGGCACTTCTTTCTTTAACATTTCTTTTATAATCCCTACAATCTGAAACCTTATGTCCAAAGTTAGTACAATAAAAACAATGACCATAAAATAAATTTGCATACCTGGGAGTGAACGATCTTCTTTGTGGCATAGTCCTTCTGAATTTTTGTCTTGACTGATCATGATCATGATTGAAGCTTCTTTGTGTCTTGAACATGGATGGTCCCCTTGAAGATGTATCTTTAATAGTTTTCTTAGATTCTAGTTGACCATGATTCCTTAATTTGATTACTTCTGCATAACTCTTTCTATTTTCTTCATTCTTCTTTTCTAGCAACCTAGAGTGCTTCTCTTCATTCTCTATAATTGATGTGGATGTTTTTGTCTCTTCAACATTTGTGTTGAGCTTGATGATTTTACTTATCAATGTGACAACTTCTTCTTTAAGCTTCTCAACCTCTTCTTCTTTCTTCATTATCTGAGACTTCATGACTTCTTATGTTCTTTTCGCTTCTTCAAGCTGAATTTTTAATGTGATTATCTCTTCTTCGAGTCCTTTCTCTGCTGGACCAAACTCTGTCTCAAGCTGGTTTAGATCGTTATTTCTTTCCTTAAGATGATCTGTCAATATCTTCTCTCTCATTTCTTCTTCTTCCTTCTGTGCTGCTATGTTGGTTTCCAAACACTGCTTTTGATATTCAAGATTTTCTTCGATCTTTCTGGATTCTTCTAGCTGAGTTCTTAAGTTCGCGATGACCTATTGGGATTCTTAAAAAATGTGAACACTTTCCTTTTGTTTCGTCAATTCTTTCTTGAATGGATGTTTTTCTTCTCTTAGTTCATCTAAAGCACTAATCAATTCTTCTTCATAATTGTCTTCCTTTTCAATTATTTTCCCGTCTCATTTCCTTCATGGAATTCTATTTCAAGATGTCCACGTTTTTCACAATTAACACAAAACAACATACCTTTGGTGATTATGTACTCTTCATCTTCTAAATCTTCTTGACATGGTGAACATAATTCTTCTTGATTTGTATCTACATCTTCTTTGACATTTTCTGGATCTATGATGGGTGAAGAATATATGTCATGTAACTTATCCCAAATTTCTTTTGCTGATGAACATTTAACAACCTTTTCTCTTACCGGATTAGGTAATCCTTCCCAGATGAAATCCATTGATATTTTGTTATTCTTCCTCAATTACTTATTGGTTGCAGTCTTTTCCCTTTTTGAACTACCATATCTTGTAACAACTTATAGCTAAATATAATGTCCCTGTGCACATTAAAAATAATTTTGTCCTTATGCTTCACATCTCATACTTAAAACCATTATGATCATTAAACATTGGTACTCCATTCTCAGAATAATCCATGATCTCATTCCAGTGGTTAAACTGTTTCCTTAAGGAACCGACTCTAATACCAATTATTGGATTAATGAGAGGGGGGGTGAATCAGTAATAGATCAATTTAATCTTTTTTAACCATATAATCCAAGTGTTATATCAATTAAGCATTATCATCCAATAAATCCAGAGTAAATAAGAAATGAACAAATGAACAAACACACACATACAAAGTACACCATTGTTTTACATGGAAACCCAAATCGGGAGAAAACCACATAATGTTTTTTCTTATATGTCTTGAATAATTACATTCATTAGAAACACCAACTGTTAGAAAAATAGGACCGCGGAG